>JAUELO010433754.1:0-14094 GCA_032357855.1 Amphibolips quercusostensackenii | reverse complement strand
GTTGCAGAGGGCTGTTTTCTTTAGTCACTGCGTTTCTTGACATGTTTTTGGCACGCTGGTATGGCTTTGAGGTTGAGGACCAACGATAGCTTAAGACCACCGAGAACCTCAATCACAAGGAGAATTGTTTTAGCCGAATATTCTGGGGACAATCTTGTCAGTGTCCTTCTAAGGTTTTGATACCTCTCTTCCTTCTTATTCTCCTTTATTGTGATGTTGTAGTCAGCTTGTGCCGAGGTTTCGATCACGAATATAGTTGATTCATCGAAATCCTGGAGAACGACGTCAAGGCGTTGTATACAATAGGATACGTTCGCTGATGGACGACGCAACTCGTACGCTTCTTCCATGTGCTAACATAGGATAGAGCGAATAGGGCGTACGCGTGCTATTCTTCGTCCTGTGTTAGCACATGGATGGAGCGTATTCATTGCGTTGTGCATCGGATGTCAGCGAACGTGTCCCATTGTGGAAAGGACTTTTGGCCTTGAGTGTACAATAGAGACTGCTGCCCGAAACTCGTAGTTCCGCAGAAAGTTCAAGACTTCTCGTTCTGGACAATTGACAAAGATAAGTTGGTAGTAAAGCACTCTTAGGGCTCTATGGTGTCTGTGGAGATAAGGCTTTCATACATGAGTGGGACACCTGCAGAGTATGATTTTTGGAAACGATTTTTACTTATTATTTTATGATCTTGAGGACTTCTGATAAGAAGATCAGTTCAGCTAATGTGGCGGCGGGGGTTGCTATTTGGATTCATAGTTTGGTGTATACAATTGAGCTAGAAACAGATCCTACTTGTTTAGCATTTGATATGCTCAAAGCAACCCTGCCATGGATGAAGAAGTTTGGCTATTTCAGGGCAAAGGCTTTTAATAGTCTGCCCTAATTCACTTGAGGAGATGTTTACCCTAAACTCTATCTCATCAAGTATAGAAAATCTTTTGCCTGCACTTGATTCAGCCAACTAGATGAATAGTCAATATTTATACTCAATCCTGCAAGGTTTTCCTAATCATCTCAAGGTAGCTTACATTCATAAACTTTCTCGTAGTTAGTCTCTCTAGGTCTTTACCTTACATCCCTTCAAAAGGAAACTTCACTCCATCGTACCTGTGTACGCGTGTACGGTTTTCGTATACTAAGGTTGTAGTGCAATTTTGGTTTGCTACAGCAAAGAGAGGAAGGATAGTATGCGGAAAATGGATGTATGCATATTAGACTTGAAATATACGTACTATTTGCAATATGTATGTTGAAGAAAGTATATTCCGTATCCTGGTTGATTATCCGGCTTACCGCGTTCTTAGGCGCAGATTTTTTACTTTTCTATTAGAAATTATCAGCTCAAACCTATCCTGGTTGCGCATTTTGAACTTCCATTCATTGCTTCACATGCGAGCTATCTTTAATTTTACCAGGAAGGTCGTCATATAGGAGTTTGCATACAGGTTCGTCAGGGGACCTATATGCAAATCACTATTTATAATTAATGGATTGATTTCCTATTATCTTTTCTTTCTTTGTAATAATCAAAAAGAGCAAATACAATGCAAATACAATAATTGTTTACTTATACTACGTGACCAATTTAGTCTATAAAAAATTGTGACACTCATAGAGTTTATGTTATTTTTTTAGCTGAATCGAATTAGCGCTTTTAGTTTAATCGAGTCCCGCATTTTTTGTAATTTGTTAAAAGAATTAAAAAATAATTGTTTTTCCTTATCAATCATCTATTAATTTTTTACTGATTTTATGACAAACTAATTGTTTTCAAGTTTTCGAAAAATTGAAAAAATGGTAATTTTTCACTTTTGATACGTCTATTTGTCTTGTGAAATGTTTATCATATTTCACTGATATATTTGATATTTATTAAAGTTTACAAACGTGCTTTCTCATTTTTTTAATGAAATTTTTAATTTTTAGAACATTTTTTTTACTTTTCTGGACAATTTCTTTCTCGGCACATATCTGCTTCTGCATTGAGACCCTTTAAATGATGCCCTTAACACTTCAGACGAATTTTTCATGATGTTTTGAGTGATCAAAATCCTTTTTTTTTTTAATTTTCATATTAAACTTATCATCCTCCGATGATATTCCTCTCTGAAATATTGTCGCTAGTCAACTATAGTTATTTTTGTTTCCTACCTGTCCCACTGATTGGGTTTGTTCAAGTTTTTCACCCATTGCACTCGGGTGCACTATAAGCCGTGCAGCGGCGTTACGTGAGTGGCCAAATCCACCCAGGTGAATTGTTCAGTAACCAGCAGAGTAAAAGGTGGGGTCACTCGATGGGTGACTATTTCACTCGTCGAAAAAAGGTGGGTGGATGCGAGTGACCACTGAAATTGGCGTAAGCAATCAGCGGAAAGTTGGAAAATTGAGGATATTTAAAATAAAAATTGTATAAAACCCACTGTTAAAAGAAGAGTAAATTGTGAAGAGTGTGAAAAAGTATATGGATATGGAATTCTCACCCGAGAAACACCTTATTATTTTTGGAGAAGACCAAAATCCCATAACAGCAAACTCTATTATTCTAAGTAGTGTTTCCCTTAAGCCTTGAAATTTCATTAAAATTTGCATCACAATTCTACTTTCCACCTCATAATTGCTATCTTTATAATCACTGTCTAAGATTGTTGTAAACATCGTAGTTTGCAACAATAATTGGTTTGATGCAATTGCAGCAACAATAATTTTCTTTCGCTGCCTCTCCATTACATGTTGTTATACGTAGACATAACCTGACAATCTTTATATTTGCGCCAAAGACTTTCACACGCACACGTTTAAACAAAATGACACTTCGCAGTTCACTTTCGTAAACCACACCTCTTTTCCAAGTTCACCCGAGGAATGCACTTGGTGACGAACCTGAACGCTATCATGGAAGAAAATTGATTAATTCAATTCCAAATTTCTATCCTCTTCAGTCTTCCTTTTTATATTTTTCCTTACCCTTTTGTTTTACTGACCTCATCTATATGTATGAAATGTCATTAAAATCATAGCTTTAACTGTCATGTCGCAGAGTGGGACAATTGTTTAATAACGGCGTCAAAAATCTGTAAACACGTCAAATTACAATGGAAAATAATAAAACTTAGTACAATTAAGGTTTCGCTATGACTGAATATAAATCTGCTGCCGCAATTTGCAACATTCAAGATGGCGGCGAAAGTGCATGCGGCTAAAGTTCGGAAGTATAATATTTTTTCAAACAAATATGAACTCTTTAGTTGCACTGTTCTGTGTGCATTAAATTTTGAAAGGTGTAAAACATTTTATTCCATGTCTATGATGTTGCTGATGATAAATCTAAAGTCAGATTTTTTAAATTCAATATCGACTATCTAATATGACTGCTCAAATGATAAAAAAGCTGTAACGCTACTTTTTTAATTAATCTAAGATAAAAATTAGTGGTCTTTTTAAATAGCGCACAAAGTACTTTCTTGGGACAAAGTAAATCAATTCAACCAACGTGAGTAAAAACAAAAGATACAGATATAAGGAATATACATTTCAAAAGAGAGAGAGAAAACTCACTTAATGTTAAACGTTTAGTACAAAAAGTGAAAAAAAACCTCACAAACCTTAGTCAAAAGGATATACGTTATTCTAAAACAAGCAGTTATGCAAAATATATAAAAAATATTAAAAGATAATAGATAAAAAAAAGCAAAAGATCGACAAAAATTAAGGAGACAAAATCAGGGTCGACAAAAACTAACTATATTTGTTTACATTCAAGCAACGGTGGAAGGGGGCTTGTGCAATCAAAGCTTACGTTTAATTCAAATAATTAACAATAGTTTATTTAATATTTCAGAAAAATTTAACAAAAGATATATCACAGGGGTTAAATGAAAATAATAAAAACAAATCCGAATGTATAAATTACTCCGAATATAGGCACATGGATCTCGTCAACATTAAAACGCAACAGTAGGGTAAAAGTCATAATATAAGTAGACAGTTAAAAGAAAGATCGCAATTATATAATTTCGAAGAGCCAAATATAAGAAGTACACAATACCAGAATGTAATCAATAATAATAATATTTTTATGATAACCGTATTCGAGAAAAAATTACAATTATCAATCAAAGGGGTTTTAGCTCAACAGATTGGTTAGGGGGGGGGGGGGGTACTTACAGGGAGTTCGCAATATGGGATCATAAGATATACATAATAACAAAAGAAATGTACAAAATATTGCAGCCAGGTACATAATGATGCAATAGGCAAAAGGGCTATGAAAACCGATAAACGAAGGGAGTTTTAAAGTATCTAGACAGGGATATTTTAGTGCTGAACAAATTCCAGAAAAAATTGATCAGGAAAAGTCAACCAGTTTCAAGGAACTAAAGGAGGTAGAATGCAATATTAGATCTGGACTCGCGTTTTTATTACTTGGGACGTTGAAAAAAATCAATTTTTGGAATAAATAAAAAAATAAAAAACCGTTTTTGTAGATTATTTGTTTCCGAAAAGAGAAAAAAAAATTTAATTGGAAAAAGTCATTAGGTTTTATAAAAATGAAGTTCAAAAAATTTTTTTTTATGCAAAATTTGTAGCATTTCGATTATTTCAATAACACTCCTGAAAACACTATCTTGCGTATTTTATTTTTTAAAAATACTTCAAAAACTTTTAGTTAGTAGTCTGTAATAATACCTAAGTAGTAATCATGTGCCCCCTGGGGCATTAAGGGCAGCATCTCCGTCAGACATTTTTTTTCTCCTAGATAGCCCTGACCCTGTACAAGTTTTTGTGAACTGAAGGTTGGCAAAGTAGTCTATATCGTATCCTAGACATTTGAAAAAACTAATTATAAAAAAATCCTTTGGTGAGGATGTGTAGCTGAATTATTTAGAATTTTCTACCTAATAATCTCATTTTCGAAAAAATGTGGGTTAATCCCTTATGCCGTGCCACCCTTCATTTACATGGTGCTCATTTCACGAGCACTTTGCTTCCTAATAGAAAATGTGGTCGCTTCCTTATATAGGAAGCATTAGTGATCTTTTGAATTATAGATAAACTTAAGTTTTCATTATGATTAATCTAAAAATTGAAATTTACAAAAAAATACAAAATTGAAAATAATACGAAAAATTTTTTAATTACAATGACAAATCAGACAAATCAAATTTTTTATTTGAAATGGTAATTTTTCGAGCTGAAAAAGCCAAGGGGGAAATCCTGTCGCACTCTATCCCTTTATTAACTTTATGTTTGTTTTTTTCAAAAATTGTCAGAATTATTCTATTTGAAAATTTATGATCAAAAAGTCTTTTCTATTCATGTATCAACTTTTCACTATGTTGGTGAAAAAAGTTTTTCTGTTTAAAACAGATGTTTTTAATATAATAAACAAGCATAACTTCCTTACTCTTCAATTAAGTGTATTTATATTATAGGCCGATCGACTTGCCGCGAATCAAGGAATCTTTTCCGTTCTTGCATGAACTTTGAATTATGTTAATGAAAAAAGTTTTAATATAAAAAACGGTTTTTTCAATATTATGCATTACCAAAGCTACCTCACTCTTCAATAAAATTTATCAATATTATCAATCGATTCGTCTAGAACCAAGGAATCTTTCATATTCTTTCATCAGCTTTGAATGATGTTAATCAAAAAAGTTTTACTAGGAAAAACCGATTTCCAAAATATGAAAAAGTATTATAAAAATGCAATAAATATTTTTAGACCTTTGGCCAGTCTTAAGATATTAGTGGTGAAAATAAGCTTTTCAAATTTCATCAATCTATCTGCAACCGTTTTCAAGTTATCTTGGTAACAAATAAGTCTGACATCCACACGCACACATGCCCATCTATACACACACATATCCTCCCCCACACACCCACATCCACACAAACTTATGTAGACAATTTCTTCGAACATTATATCAGACATTTTTAAATTAAGGAACATAGAATTGAATTAATTAAAATTTTTTTGAAATTGTTACCATTATAAAGCTTCCTCCATGAGGGAGCAAAAAGACTAAACTTCAGCAACAACAGTTGTATTTTGAACCAAATGGTTGAAATTTCAAGACAAAAAAACGAATTTTTTAGAAAACAATTGATTTCTTAATAAAGAAGAGGAATTTGTAACAAAACAGTTAAATTATAGACCAACAAAACCATATAGTTAAATTTGTAACGAAATAATTAAATTTTAAAAAAAATCATTGCATTTTCAAATAGAAAGATGAATTTTTGACCAAACAGTTGTATTTTGAGCAAAGTAGTTAAATTATCATGTTAGGAAGCCGAATTATCAATAAAATAATTCAATTTTCTTGTAAAATAGATAATTTTTTATCTCAACTGTTGAATTTGTAACAAAGTAACTGAATGTTCAAGAGAGAAGTTAAATTTTTAAACTCCAAAGATAATTTTTCAACCAAGCAGTTGCATTTTTAACTATATAATTGAATTTTCACTCTACGAAGGTAAATTTTCAACCAAATGATAGAATTCTTAAACAAAAGGGATTACACTTGAACCAAATAATTGGATTTTCAAGACAAGAAGGCGAATTTTTTGGAAGGCACTTGAATTTCCAATCCAGTAGGACAAATTTTTATGAAAACATTTAAATTTTCTACCAAAAAAAAATTACTTTTTAAACAAACTTTTGAATTTGTTATGAAATAATTGAATTTTCAACAAAACAGTTAAATTTTCAACCTCTGATGATCAATTTTTAACCAAATAGTGGGATTTTCAACCATATTATTGAATTTTTACATAAGAGGGAAGAGATGACAAAGAAGAGTGCGTTATATGGAAGCTCGGAGAATAGAGAGGATGATTTGACATAAATCTTTTTAATATATATTTGCATTAAAATTTTTCATGAAAAATTCGACTTCTTTTCGACCTTAAATTAAAATAAAAAGGAATATGCAGTATAAGTTGAGGAAACAGGCAGAGTAATTTAGGAAACACTTTAATTTTCGATTCAAAAGGGCGAATTTTTAATAAAATAGTTCCATTTTCCACAAAAAATATGAATTTTTAACCAACCAGTTGCATTTGTACTAATATAATTAATTGTTGAACAAAACTCAAACAGCAAAGTTTAAACAAAGCTTAAACAGCAAGTTTGAGCACTCCAGGGGCGCGCGTCTGCCAAATCTCGCGCTTCGCGCTCGGATATTTATTTTTTGCACTTGGAATACTTGAATAAAACTTGATCAAAAACATCTCTTTAGTATCTCAGTATTTGAATGCATCTTCATATTCTGAATTTTTTACGTTAAGTATAATTAAAGATTAAATTGATCAATGCACTGTAGGCTTTGATGTACACATTTTTATCGTGACACTTGCGCTACGCGTTCGATTTTTAATAGAAATTTTCACATGTATAATTTATGTTTTGAATTGCCTTACAATAAAAAGCTGCAATCCATTCTCCAGACATTCTTCTCTATCTTGCATTGTTATGCTAAAAATATGATTTTTCTTTTTATATTATTTTTGATGGATGAAAGAAAATATCCTACAAATTATCTTTTTAGTCTTTATTCACGCGTCTTGCGTCTTTTGGCGTGATATTGAAATTTTCGGTTTTCGCATATCAATTTCGATAAATAAATTAAAAACGACAAGTTCTTTCAAAAAATTTGTTAAAGAAATGTTGTCAGAATTTTTAATGTCTGAAATTCCTCCAAAACTTTTTCCCATATTTCGCGTCGTTTGGCTCAAAATTCGAATTTTCGATTTTTTTCATAGTATTTTCGATTAATGAAACCAAAATGACATGTCCTATCAAAAAAATTTTTGCACACAATTTGTAGGAATTTTTTAAAGCTGCAATTCCTTGTTAAAATTTGTTTCCGTATTTCACGCTGTTTGATTCGAAATTTGAACTTTAGATTTTCTGTATAGTACTTTTGATAAGTAAAACTCAAATAACAAGTCCTATCAAAAAATTATTGATAGAAGTTTTGCAGAATTTTTTGAAAACTATAATTTGTTTCGAAGACTTTTCTTCGTATTTTCCGTCGTTCAGTTTGAATTTTGAATTTTGTATTTTCCTATAGTATTTTCAATAACTAAAACCAAAATGAAAAGTAATATTAATAATTGATAAAAGCAAATTTTGTAGGACTTTTTGAGAGCTGCAATTCATTTTTCAAACTTTTTTCGTATCTCACGTCGCTTGCCTTAAAATTTGAATTTCCTATTTTTTTCATAGTATTTTCGGTAAATAAAACCGAAATGACAAGTCCTATCAAAAACAGTTTTACAAAATTTTATAGGACTTTTAAAATCCATAATTACTTTTAAATAATTTTTCCCATATTTTGCATCGTTTGGCTCAAAATTTAAATTTAAAATTTTTTTCACAGTATTTTCGAAAAATAAAACCAAAAAATAAGGTCTTATCGAAAAATCGTGTGAGAAAAAATTATAGGCCTTTTAAAAAGCTACAATTTTTCTCTTAACTTTTTCATTTATCTCTCGGCGATTGGCTTAAAATTAGAATTTTGTACTTATTCATTTTCGATGCATTAAACCAAAAAAAAACGAGTCCTATCAAAAAAGAGTTGAAACGAAAATTACAAATATTTAGAAGAGATTCAATTTTTATTTTATATTTTTTTCACTTATCTGTTATCTTTTGTCGTGAAAATGAAATATTCGATTTTTTGATAGCATTTTCGATGGATAAAACCATAAACGTTGGTCAACGAATGGTGGTTAACGAACTCGTTTTTTTTAGAGCCAAAGAAGTGTGCCAAAGCTCGATTTAATCCGTTCATTTTCTCGAGAGTTATCATGATTTACAGACAGACGGACGGTCAGAAGGACGGCCGTATGGGCGGACGGACAGACAGACCAACGCTATCGCTAAAACTTAATTTTCGGCTTTACGGGTTCTCAAAATGCGGAGATCCGTTAAAAAACTGAGGTGTGAAATTTCGGACAATTCTAATGCTTTTTCAATCATAAATTATGAGAATGTGAAAAATGAATTCTCAAACAAAAAATGTAATAGTTGACATCTAAAAAAAAAAGATTTTGACTGTAAATCAAGAACAGTTGAATGCAACCAAAAAGGCAAATTCTCTACAAAAAAGTAGTTTTCTACACAAAATTTGAATTTTCAACCAAATAGTTGAATTTTCTATCAAAATAATAGAATTTTCAAGCAAAACCCAGTGGGCACGAGATTTAAGAACGTAATTGGAACGTCCTAAAAACGTTCCCTGGACCTGCAAGTCAAAATGCGTTATTTAAACGTTTCAAAAACTGTCCTAAGTCAGACCAAATAAAGTTCTAAAAACGTTTCGTGTTCCAAATACGTTCTTAAAACGTCTCTGGAACATTGTATGTTTTTGGAACGTTATTTGGACTGACTTCGGACGTTTTTGAACCGTTCTTATGACGTTCTTTAACGTTTGTGCCCACTAGAAAAAGATGATATTTTAACTAAACAGTTGCAGTTTCAACAAAAAAAGATAATTTTTAACCAAAGAGTTGAATTTTGAAGTAAAAAGTTGATTTTCAAACAAATAGTTCAATTTTAAACTAAAAATTACCAATCTTATCTCAAAAACAAATAAATTAATTTTCAACTAAATAATTTAATGTTTAACCAAGTAGCCCAGTGGGAACGTTTTTTAAACGTTCCAATTACGTTCTTATAACTCGTGCCCACTGGGAGATGATTTTTATACCAAAAAATATGAATTCTGCAAAGGAAAAATGTAATGGTTGATTCTTTAACTAAAAACGATACATTTTAAACAAACAATGAAATGGTCAAATTTTCGGATAACGAAATTAATTTTCAACCAAATAGTCGAATTTTCAAACAAAAAATATAAAAATCTAAACACAAACAGTTGCATTCTTAAACAAATAGTTGTTTAACATTCAACCAAGTACCTAACAGTTGAATTTCTAACAAAAAAGTTAATTTCCACCCAAATAGTTGAATTTTGACCTAAAAACGATTAATTTTTAAACTAAAATGGAATAGTTACATTTTTAGTTAAAAAAATGCATTTTTAACACAAACGTCAAATCTTAAAATAAAAAAAAGAGATTTCCATCACATTTTCAAAACGATGAATCTTAAAAAAAATTGATTTTCAACTTCTTATCTTAAAGTTTAACAAAGTAGTAGAATTTTAAACCAAAAAGTATAAATTCTTGAAACGAAAAATGTACTAGTTGAAATTGTAACTAAAAATGATCAATTTTCAACTCAAAATAAAATGTTTAAATTTTTAGTTAGAATAACATTATTTTTCAACAGAAAAGAAACCATTTTTCAATTAAATATGTAATCAAATCTGCAACCAATAAAATGAATTTGTAACAATGTGCTTTAATTCTTAACCAAGTAGTTGAATTTTTAACGAAAAAAGATGAAAATTTAATAAAAAATTTCATAGTTGAAGTTTCAACTAAAAAAGATTAATTTTGAGCCAAAAATGGATTAATTTAATTTTTAGTTAGAAGAATGAATTTTCAACTAAAATAGGACAAATTTTCAATAAAATCATTAAACCTTCAGCCAAGTATAGAATTTTCAACTAAATCAGATGAATTATGAACCAAAAATATAATAGACTTTTTAATTAAAAGTAATTAACTTTCAATGAAAAATAGGTTGATTCTATTATTGAGTTCTATTAACTCAGTTCGAATTTTAGTTAAAAAACGAGAAAAAGCAGAATTTTCTTGAATACAGGAGAAAAAAGAGAATTCTTTAAAAAAGGAGAAAAAGGGGAAAAGAGTTTGAAGCCAGTATTTGGATGCTTCACTTGTGAAATAAGACTCCTAATTTTTATTTTTTCAAGTATTTCAAGAAATTGGTATTCACATTTATATTTGCCATGTATGATGTCACATTTTGCGTTACCACCCCCCCCCCAACCAATGTCACAAATCTTCACAAAAAAATGTTGAAAAATTGATGCGTAATTTCTGTTGATTCAAAAACTTTCAAATAATATCATCAAATTTGTATACAACTTCACGGGATTTAATAACATTTTAATAAAATTCTAGAAAATTTAGTCAGAAGAACTAAAAAATTATAAAGAATTCCAAAGATTTAAAGAAAATTTGAATATTTCAAGATATTTCTAACGATTTTAAAGAATTTTATACATTTAAGGATATTTTACACATTTGCAATGAATGTTAATCAATTTCAAGAAATTTTAATAGAGTTGAAAGATTTTTGGATGTAAAGTTATTTTAAGGAATACTTTTATATTGTTTTTTTATTGAATTTCCCGGATTGCAAAGCATTTTAAAGATTTGAAGAGATTTTCGATGATTTCCAACGAGTTTTAAACATTTTAAAGAGTTTATGGAATTAAAAAAATTTTAGGGTATTCTAAATGATTCCAAGGAATCTTACACAATTTTACACAATTCCAAGGAATTTTGATAGATATCAAGAAATTTCAAAGAATTTGAAAGATTTTAGGGCATTTTAAGAGACTCCAAGGAATTTTCAAGATCTTTTAAAAGTTTCAAGGGATTTCAAAGAATTTGGAATATTTCAGGATATTTGAAAAACTCCAAAGAATTTTTTATTTAATTGAGGAATTAAATAAAATTTCATAAGATTTTAAAGATTTAAGGTATTTTATAAAGATTGCAAAGAATTTCGAGAAATGTCATCAGAATTTATGTAACAGCACGGAATTTTAAGGAATTTTGAAATATTTTAATGGAATTTCAAAGGGATTGTTCACAAGATTGAGGGATTTAAAGCACTTTAAAGATTCAAAGAAATTTTCCATAGTTCAAGTTCTTTCCAAAATGTTTTTCAAAATTTGAAAGATTTTAAAGAATTTACTAGATTTTAGAGTATTTTAAAGGATTCCAAGCAACTTTTGAGATCTTTAATAAATTTTAAGGGATTTTATGTATTTCCTAGGATCACACAGAATCTCATGTGGCTTCAAATATTTCAATATATTTTAAAGAATATCAAGATTTTTCAAGATCACATCATTAGATTTCATGTAACTTCACGGGATTTTAAGGCATTTTTAAATATTTTAATGAAATTTAAAAAGAATTATTCACAATCACCAAGGGATTTTAAATAACTCTAAAGATATAAATAGATTTTCAATGTTTCAAGGTATTTCCAAGAATTAAAAAAAATTTGAAAGATTTTAAAGAATTTTTTAGTTTGTAGAGTATTTTAAAAGATTTCAAGCTATTTTCAAGATCTTTGATAAATTTTAAGGGATTCCGAAGAATTTGAAATATTTAAGGATATTTAAATATTCTAAAAAAATTTTAAATGATTTGACTAATTACATGGGATTTCGAAGAATTAAAAATATTTCAAGGTATTTCACAAGATTTCAAAGAATTTTAATAGATTTCAAGAGATTTGAAAAGATTTCAATGATTTTGGGGAATTTTAAAGATTCTAGAGAATTAAAAAAAGGCATTTTTAAAATATTTAAATGGATTTGACAGATTTCCAAGGATTTCAGTAATTTCATGGGATTTTTCAAGACCAAATCATCAGATTTCATGTAACGTTACGGAATTTCAAGGAATTTTGTAATATTTTAACAACATTTCAAAGGTTATTTAAAATGATTTTTAAAATATTTCAAGAGGTTAAAAGATTTTTTAGAAATTTCAAATAATATCGTTAAATTTCGTGTAACTTCACGAAGATACTTCAAAGATTCAAAGAGATTTTCAGTAGCTTAAGGTATTTGCAAGAATTAAAATTTTTTCAAAAGATTTTAAAGAATTTCAGAGATTATAGGACATTTCACAAGATTCCAAGGAATTTTAATAGGTTATAAGAAATTTGAAAGGATTTTGAAAATTTCATGGTATTTTTAAAGATTTCAAGGAATTGACAAGAGCTTCAGAAAATTTCAAGAGATTTCTGAAATTTTAAACTATTGGAAATATTTGAGTTTATTTAAAAGGATTCCAACAAATTTTGAAACATTAAACAAATTTCAAAAAACGTCATATAATATCATCAAATTGCGTGTGATTCTACGGAATTTGAGAAAGTTCATGCAAAGTTATAATATTTATTCACAGAATTGAGGCATTTCAAAGCATTTGAAATATTTAAAGAGATTTTAGGATCTTGTACACGATTCCAAGGAATTCTAATAGATTTCAAAAGTTTCAATGGATTTTTAAGATTTTAGAGTATTTTTACAAATTTCAAGGAATTGTCGAAAGCCTTGCAAAATTTTAAGGAATTTCAAAAGCTTTTAAAGGGTTTGAAATTTTTGAGGATATTTAAAAAATTACAAGTAATTTTAAATTAATGCGAGTAATTAAATTGTATTTCAAAGGATTTAAAATATTTTAGGGTTTTATGCAAGATTTAAAGGAATTTAAATAGATTTTAAAGTTTTTTGAAGGCTTTAAAGTATTTTAAACATTTCGAGGAATTTTCAAGCGATTTTAACGGATTTATCAGATTTACGTGAATTTTAGTTATTTTAAGGGATATTGAACGATTTTAATACGGTTTTAATGAATTTTAAAGATAGAATGCTATTTTCAAAGATTCCAAGAAATTTTCAAAATCTTTGAAAAGTTTTAAAGGATTTTAAAGGATATTAGGGTTTTTTTAAAGTTTTTAAAATATTTTCAAAAGCTTTGGAAAATTTCAAGCAATTGAAAAGATTTTTAAGAAATTAAAATATTTTAGGTTATTTGAAAATTCCAAAGAATTTTCAATTTATTTAAGTAATTAAATGGGATTGTGAAGGATTTAAAATATTTTTGGTTATTTACCAGATTCCTAGGAATTCAAATAGATTTCAAGATATTTCAAAGGATTTTAAAGATTTCAGGGTATTTCAAAAAATTCAAGGAAATTTCCAAAGATCTTAAAGTATATTGTTTCTTCAGTTTCAACCTTTGGTTGATATAGTGTATGGTTTCCGGTTTGGAAGGTCCAAGAAATAAAAAACCAGAATTTATTTCAAGTTGGCGACGTTTCGGACTGATTATAGTCCCTTATCGAGCCTAATCAAAGTTTGGTGAGAAGACGCATAAGAGTGACGTAAAAAATGTTGA
>JAUELO010432650.1:0-14106 GCA_032357855.1 Amphibolips quercusostensackenii | reverse complement strand
ATACTTATCTGAAACCTACATTTTTTGTAAGAACTTAGGTTTGTGGAGACTAGGCAGTTTGCTGGAAAATTTTTCAGAAGTCTGTAGGCAAAATAAGTTTTTAAATGATAATGGAATTGGATTGTGCTTCGGCATATTCTTTAAAGATCTAGGAAAGATCAAGTTCTTTAACCAGCCATCTTTAACCAACAGTTGTGGCTTTACGCATGAAAAATTCCAATGAAAAATAAATATTTACATTTTGAGCTTAGCGGCACGAGATGCGGAAGAAATATTAAGAAGCGAAATTGTTCATCTACAAAAAATTTTCTTTAGTTTACACTACTTTTTAATGAGATGCATAAATGAAAATAGGTAAAATAAAAAATTGTTTATTCACCCAGAAAAAGATTGCTTGTACACATTTCGAATGGTAACTAAAATAAAATACTGAGAAATAAATCAATTTTAATTATTTTGCATTATGAAATACGTAGTCTGGGTCCGATGTACATAAATAATAACAAATTTATTTAATATAGTAGGGTTTAACATAGTATAAAAAATTTAGCATTTTGGACACAGCTTAATCGAGCGTAAAGCACAAGGAAAGTGATGAGATTTCTGTTTAAAAAATATATATCTACGTTGCGGGGTCATTCCTAATACTCTAATTTAAAGAATAAATTAATGAATTTGTATATGTTTAACTATACATATTTTTTAGTACTATAAGAACTATAGTTTCATCGTTCAAATCTGTCAAATTACATTTTACGATTTATCAAATTAAAAAATGTTCTGTTGAAAATAAAGACTTGAAGTTCAAAAATTTTCAAAGCAAAATGTCTAAAATAACTCATTGTAAAGTAAATGATTTCATATTAAAAAAAATAAGCAAGTGATTGATTAGCCTTTTTCTGAACACTTGTAAAGTTTACGAATCAAAAAATAAGTTCACTGCTATTTCTCGGTTTATCGGCCACCTTGAAAGGCTTTTTTTAATCGAATTTGTTATGTTAAAAATTGTTTTTTTTTTACTCGACAATTACTTTAAAATTCTTAGTAGCTGGGATATGGTTGCCATTGGACAATCTGCGATTTCTGCTGGGGTTAATTCTTTAACCTCGCTGCTTTGCATGTTTATTTTCGCCCGCTTTGCAGCATAAGGAACAGTTGTATAAATTCCACGAAGGCTTATGCATCTGTTTGCTGATTTGTTTAATATTGCACAGATGTCACCATTGGACATTGATAATACAATTTGTTCTTCGGTTGGCATGGGACCAAGAACATTGTGTTTAGTTTTTAGTTTGATTGGTTTATCGGGAGGAAAAACGTATCTTCAAAGTTCGAAAATCTGGTTCGGATTCTTATAGGGAATGAGCCGAATAATTTCAAGTTCTTCAATTGTAAATCCAGGTATGTGAAAAGGAGGAATCCCGGCAGGAGGAGACCTGGGCCTAACACGAAGAGAAGACTCAGCAGGAGGAGGAGACTCGATGAAAAAATGAGGTCTGGCATGAGAAAGAGACCTTTCAGAAGTATGTGTTTTAGAAAATTTTTTTTCCGAAGAATTTCTTTCAGAAGAACGAGTAGAAGTTTGGCAACGAGGAACAGTAGAAATGGGGTCGCCATTAGGCAAGAAATCGAACTGCAAACTTAATTCTGCAAAAAGAAACAGAGGATTAATTTTTTATTTAAGTACACAATTGAATGTTGGTAAGTCTTAAGTTACGAATGGGGCTGCAATTGTTAATGTTTTTGTCAACCTAGTGGACTACTGTTTCGAATGTTGTTATCCCATTCTGTTTGTCATGAAAAAAATGGGGTTATGTCACATAGGAGAAAAATTAAAAGTGGAATCCCCTGTAGGAATCCATGCGGGACTTCACGTGAGTTAAGAAATTATACGTGCTGTTATGCGTTAAATTCTGCGTGGACTTCATCGTGGATTCTCACATAAATAAAAAAAAATGACATCGGCCTTGTACGTGAATTTCGACCTGAATTTCTTTGGCTAAAATATAAGCTATTACATTTTTCGTTAAAATGACTCTTTTTTTATTAAAAATTAAACTGCTTAGGTGAAAATTGGTCATCTTTGTTATAAGTTTATTAATTTTTTTTCGATTAATTATTCAATTATTTTGAAAAAGGGATATAAAAAACTAGGGTAGAGGGCGCTTTAAATGGGAAGTGTGCGGCTGGTGTGGGTATGTTGCCGAATTTCTCCACCCCTAGATATTTCAAAACCGCAAATTCGTATGTTTTAATTACGTTATGACGTGCATGCTAATCATAACATTGAAAAATGTATATAAAATTATAAATATATAATACACCTATAAATTCAAGTCAATTTGCGTTATTACATATATTTTATTCTAAAATTTATTATTATGTTTACCAATACAGTCGATGATAACCGCCAAGGATAAGACCAGAGTCCATACAATCCTCATATTTTCTAATTATAGAAGAAACTGAATAATTTATTAATCAAAAATTGAATTGACAGCAAGACAAATGGATAATTTACTGCCTTATTAGCTTATATATTTCATATTATAGTCGTTATCTTTCATATTAAAGAACCTGACTATGTACTTTTTAGATATTTACATTTGATAAGAGTCAGTTTTAAGAAAACAAATTTGGTTGCGAATCTGGAAACAACTGATGTCACTATTTATGTTATCTTTTGCGTTTTGGAAAAACTCATTTCTATATGGCAAAATTATTTGTTGTCTAATATAATAACTAATTTAAAATGTTCAAAAACTAATGCAAATTCTAGAAAATATGTTAAAAGAGTTGAAAAGGTGTATTTCATCGACCTGCTTTCATGCAATACTAGAAATTTATATGCTTAAATCCTTATGCTGCAGAAACTTTGATTCTACTTGATTTATAAAACAATCGAGCAAAGGGACGAATATACTAACTCAATATTAAAATTATGGTACATCTGCTGAAATATTTCAGCGATTAGTTTGATGAGCCACAGTGCGCGGAATCTCAATAGAAAATAAATTTTTCGTAGCAAAACCTGGAAGTAGATTCTAATATATTTAAAAATTCAGAATCAGCTTCCAACTTTAATGATTTTATTTTATCAACAATATCATTGGCTGTTGCAACTGCTTTCAATAACTCAAGAGTTGGCTGTTGCAGAATTTTACGTAAAATAACACTGTAGAAAAAGACTCTTTTCGAGCACAATAGAGAGATTATAATTCACCATTAATGCAGTCCTTAATGTTATAGGAAAAGCTTTTTTATAAGTAACAAATCTATATAATTTCTGAAATAACGGCTCATCTAAACTTAAAAAAACTAATAAAAGAATTCTAGAAAATTAATGAAAAGTCTTGTAAAGATATTTGGAAGGTGACGGACTATTTTTACTAATATTGTTGTAAATAAATGTTAAATATGAATTGTGATTATTTTAAACATTCATTTGATATGATTTAATCACGTTTTTTTAAACACATACACCAAGTTTAACTGTGGTGAATTTGAAACATAAGTTCGCGGCACGGCAAAAATAATTTAGAAACATTGCAAAAATGACCGAGCATAGAAGCATAGAAGATCAAAGAACAAATCCACGTTTTTCAAGTGTAAAATCAAGTATAAGGGAAAAAGCATTTCTGACAGGAAGTAACATGGACCTGACACGAGAAGGTGGCTCGGCAGGAGAAGAAGGCTTGGCATGGGGAGAAGACCTGAGGAAAAAGAAGGTTTAGCAGGAGAAAGAGACCTTCTTAATGAATGTCTGTCAGAACCAGAAGCAAAAAGTACGCAAAAAAGAACACCAGAAACAAAGTTACGATTAGGCAAACACTCAAACTGTGAATTTAATAAAAAACAGAGAATTAAATTAATCCTGAAGAACACCATCGTATGTTCATACATCGTAAGTTGCATGTATAATTGTAATTGTCGATGTTGTTGTCAATATAGTTGTGAAATGTTTAAAACGTAGATTCCTAATTCTACGTATGGTTATGCATGAAATTCTACTTCGATTTCCGAATGCTTTAAATAAATGACGTGGACTTTGCACGTTGCTATAGACATGAATTTCAGCGTAGATTTCTACGTGGAACTCTTTGTGAAATTGCAAATTAAGGCATTTTTAGACTGATACCAAAAATGGTCTATTCTTAGCAAAATTTATTTTTTTTTAGATCGTTACTTATGTATTCTGTGGAAGATTCGATCGTTTAGCATAAAAATTGATTTTTGTAGAGAATACGTCGCCCTTTTGCTTAATATTTATTATTTATTTGCCCATTTTGTTCTGCTTACAATTTACTTTTCAACTTAAAATCAAACTACTTGAATGAAAATTGGACTTCATTGTGGAAAATTTATTTTTGTAGTTAACGATTCGTTAATCAAGTTTAAACATTTGTTCTTCTCGTTAAAATCAAACAATTGTGGTAAAATTTTTGTGATTGTTAAAAAAAAATTTGAAAAAATTGTAAAAAAAATTAATTCTGAAAGCCTTATAGACTTATAGCCTTATATTGTCATAAAAAAAGAATAATCTTACTAGGAGATATGAATGGATGAGTTGGAGTTTGACGTAAGGGAACGGAAAGTGTAATCGCCTTAGTTGTTGTAAATAAAATACTAAGGGAGCTAGTAAAGAATACAAATGAACTTACAGTTTTTTTTTTTAATCGTGAAAAACAATATTGAGAATTAAAAAAATTAAAATTTTTAAACAAGCAGTACAAGCTACGAAAAGAAAATTCAACAAAAATTGTGCTTCAAAAGAAGATATACAATTTTTTTTAAATCATTATTGATAGAACGCATGGTTTTTCATCTAATTCTATAGAATGACAGTAAGAACAATATAAAAAAATGGTGGGAAAACGACACAAGGTACAAAAAAAAAATACAAAAGTTGTTCACCCCAAAAAGAGATACAAATTTTGTGTTTATAAGTGTTTGATAGAGAAAGAGGTTAAGAATCTAATAAGAGATATAGAAGCAAAGTTCTGGGTGAAAGGGGTGAAAAGGGCAGAAGAAATGCAGAAAGGGAAGAAAGGCATGTTGCTCGTGACATTAAGGTGTAAGGAGAATAGGTTTGGGACAATAGAAAATGAATAATTTTATAAAAGTATAAACAGAGTGAACAAAAAAAGATCAGACGTGAAAGAAAGGAAGAGATAATGGCTGATTGAGCGGAGGGCATGAGCGAAAAGAAGGCAAGGTAACTGGGTAATAATAGGAAGAAATAGAATTTTCCTCACAGTGAGAGACATAGATCTGGAACGAAGAACTAGAAGAATTGAGAGCTTGGCAAATAAGATAAGTAAGAAAGAAGGACCAAGAACAGAAAAGCTCTAAGGTTTTTGAAAGCAAGAAAAACTAAAAAAAATTACGTGAGAGTCGAGTGGAGAAGATGGAAACGTGATAGTGGCCTTCTGAAATGTTTTAGGATTAGAAATTAAGGATAAGAATTTCTGAGAGGAATTAGAAAAATAGGTAGTAATAATAATGAGTTATATTTTGGCGAATGAGAAAGACTAAGAGGGCATAGAAAAGTTGTTACCGAAAGGATATGTGTGGAAAATGCGAGCGGCGAGATAAAATCACTTGTGAAGGAGAGAAATGAAAGGCATGGTGCCAGGGGTAAAAAAATACGTTGTGGTTGAAAAGGTGAAGGGAGAGTATATAAGAGAAGAGGACGGAACGAAAGTGAGAAAAATAAAAGGAGAAAATGTGGTTGTAGATGTTGCATGCGTGTACAGGAGAAGAGGATAAGAGGAAGGGTGGAGAACAATAAGGAAATAGAGAGAGAAAAAGTAGAAGGGGTTGGTGCTTACAGGAAGGTAATAGGGAGTATAAAGGAGAAAAAAATAGACATTCTGCTAAATTAATTTAGGAAAGTGATTCATAAGGTGAGAGAAAAAGTAAGACCGAAAGAAAGAGAGTGGGTTAGGAAAGCTTGATGGAACTACAAATGCAGATAAAGTAAAGATATCATGAAGGTGGATAAGAGAAAGTAGAAGAAAGTAAAAATAGAAAAAAGGAACTCAACAGAAGAAATAAAATGAGAGCAGGAAATGATAAACAGGAAAAGAAGTAAAAGGAAGAGCATAAATGAAGAAATCGAGATAAAAGAGTGGACGAAGTATTTTCACGGTCTCTTATGGATGTGCGGAAAATACAGTGTAGGAAGAAGAAATAAAACCATAGCGGGGGCAAAAACAGCGGAGACGAGATTTTTAGGAAAGAAGTGAATAAAACTGGCAAGGCTAAAAAGAATCAAAGCCACGGGATAGAATAGCTTAAAAAATTAGGCACTAAAATATGGAGAATTAGGTCTGAAAGAAAAGATGTAAAGGATTTGCAGCGAGGAGCAAGTGATAGTGGCTTAGGGAAGGATAAAGGCCCACAAATAACATCTGTATGCTCAACTATTAAGTGGATACGAACCTAGGGCGGAAGAAAGGGAAATTAATCGCACTGACATTACATTTTAAAGTAGCATTTAACTTGGTTAACAGGAGGGTGTTACGGACAGCCATGGGAGAAGAGGGAGTACACGAAGGTCCATAGAAAGAATAAGGCAAATACTTTGGAAACTAAAATACGGGTGAAGATAAGGAAAAAAGAAAGAAAAACAAATCTGGACAGAAAGGTGGCTCATGCAAAGGTGCTCGTTATGCCTACTTCTATTTAGTATTCTTATTACAGACTTAGAAAAAAATATTAAGAAAAAAGGGAAAGGGGTTACCGTTAGGAACAGGATAATAGGAAAGGGATAAATCTGATAAGATAGTTAGAACTGTATGTGAGAGAAAAGTGTCCAACAGTAAACGTAAGTAAGACTAAGATGATGTTTCAGTAATAAAAATCATAGAATAAAATATGAACAGAAGAATAATAGCGCGGTAGAAAAGTTGGTGGCACATGTTTGCTACCTAGTAATTTGGTTCGATGTGAAAGGAGGAGGCGCGCTACAGCTTAGAAAAAGATTAGGATGCGCGAGTTAAGTAACTGGGCAAGTATGGGGTATAGGTAAATGAAGGTTCAAGAACGACTGCATGATGGGATTTTAGATGTTCGATGTGCTATTATGGTCATTAGTCAGTGGTAAATGATATTGCGGAAATTTTGGGATGGAAAGAGCATAAGAGAGTGCAAATTCCGTATGAGAAATTTTTAAGATGGGTCACAGAAGTAAATTTGAGCTGTTCAGGTTATATGCTGAGGTTGATTAGGGAAAAAATAAAAGAAGAAAAAATTATTTTTAAGGCAACTGAAAAGGGACTGGATTTTTGAAGAGAAACCAAGAAAGGGAGAGGGAAGCAAAATTGCACAAGCGTGTGCTCGGTAGCTTATGGATTAACAGGGTAGGGGTAACATGGTATGTTCGAAATGGGAGAAGAGATACGCAACGACGTTTGAATGCAGTATGCAAGTGTAAGGTAGTAAATGGCAGGAAATAGAGGACGGAATGACTGCAAAGCAATATCTTACAGTTTACAAATATCTTATACTTTCACAGAGCTTTAAAGTTTTTCAAGGGAGTGTAAAATACAGCTATGGATTTAAAGATATTTCAAAAAACTACTTCAGATTTAGTAGGATTTCACAGAATTTAATGACTTCTTAGGAATTTATAAAGTTTTAATTTATTTAGAAACATTTTAATGTTTTAATGACTCTAAGAATCATAAAAGACTTCAATGGATTTTATGGTTAGTGCAGGTAAGCAAAATGTGTAAGCCTTCTTTGCAGTATCGAAACCACCTTTGCGACAGTAACACGTTAACCGTAAACTTAGCCAGTTTTATGCTTTAAGGGGGTCATTAGGTGTACAGGGTAAACTAAAAATCGATTTTTGCGCTCTCTGCTAGCCTCGAGTCCTCAAGACAGACTCCTAGAGTCTTTGTGGCCGCGCTACTCACGGTACCGAGCACTTGATTATGCTAGGTCAATATAAGATAAGATAAGATTATTTTGTACAATTTTCCTAACCAGGCATCTACTGAATCATAGCTCTATCTATAGCTTGTATGTGAATAAAAGAACGGCGCCTAAGCGCCACCGTTTCTCTCAAAACCATGCTTATGAAATTGGTGAACACGATAATTTAAAACCTATCAAACTAATCAACTTGTTCTCACGTACTCAACCAGTTGATAAGTATAATTTCTTGATGAACCACTCCAAATTAAAAAAAATTGGAATTATTTTGTTTAAACAAAAAATAGCAAATTTTAGGGGCAAAAATCACGAATAGATCCCGAAACTCGCTGAGAGATCCATTGTTGACTCATCTTCAAAATCATTTGGCAGAATTACTCTCATTTTAAGCCTTCTATACCCAAACACACCCTGGGAACACATATTTTTTTCAGATATAATAGGAATTTCAATAATTGCATTCAAAGAAGGGGTTATTTTTTCTGAAAATCTGTAGGTCATTGTGCAAAAAAGAAACTGAGATACTAGAAAATTTTGTACTCCTCACTATAGGAAACTGACTCTATTTCCTTTGGAGAGTTCATCAAGGCAGGGTCGTTGCCAACATCATAAGAGCGCCAAAGACAGTAATAAAACACTCTTAGGGCCGCATTATTTCTGTAGAGATACGTTGTTGCGTTGTCACGGTATACTTAGGTGCAAATGATACCGTCGTCACATGCAAAAGTTTGCTCCTTGAACATGGAATGATTTGTTACATTTCTGTAAAAGTTCTCGTGCATTTTTTTTATCAAGCAGCTGTTATTAGAAGATTTTAACCTCTGATTTCTTTACTTTGTCTTTTAGAAAAAAACGCTTTGTAAAGGAACGCTCTTTTGCCAATCATCTCATCATTTTTGATCATTTTCAGAAGAGATTCTGTTAAATTTGTAACGATATGAGCTGTACTTAAAACAATTCGGTTATGATGAATTTGAAATTTCGCGTGTCTGCACCCGCCATAACGGCGTAAAATGTATAATGGCACAACGAGTGAAACTGATATGCAAGCTCTTATGCATATGCATTATCCTCCGCGTAGCGATATAAAGGGCCGTAAGTGACGACAAGCATGTTAGTCGCAGATAAGCTGTTAAATGACCACAGATTTGAAAACTAAAGCTGCCAAAGAAGATGCTTGTATCTGCCTCAGGATGACACCTTTACAGATGCTACATTCTAAATGTGGCTCTACAGGGACGAAAAAACAATTTCTCTAGCTGCTTCTAGGAAGAATAATTACACCACCAAACTGCCAAAAACTTGTAGATGTAGTTCAAAACAATCGAACGCGCAGATCACCCGACATGGGGACGACAAACAGTGCCGATCACCAAAGAGTTCAGGATGCTGAAAATAATTAAGATAAAAACACAAACCTGTTTACGAAGACTTTATGGCGCGTATGCACACTTTGTGGTGCCAGAAACACCCAGAGCCTTAGCACGTTTTTCATATGTCGTTTCGAAATTAAGCCGACAACCTCCGGATAAATATACATGTACGCTGGACGCTCTACCATTCGCTGTGTAAACAAGACACGGACAAAGAGAAGAAAGCGACGTTAAGACTATCTGTGGAATCAGACACCTCCTAAAAGACGATTACGATTTTAGAACAAGAAGAAACGTAAACATACAGGTATCCCCTAAGCCCCTAAACCTGACTGAAAACCGACAATAGATCAAAAGCCCAAAAAGTGCCCAAGAACTGAGGATCTACCATCACACAGAAAACAATATAAAGTTGTTGAGAATCAAACAGAAAATGAAAGGACTCTTTTGGTGCAAAAGATTACAAGTAGAGCCATCACAAACTGGGAGGAACTAAGCTGCCAATCGTTTAAGAGGGTGGTCTGCTTAGATGATTTTAGCTTTCATCATGGGACAAAAAAGGACATAAAATTTGTTTCTCCTTTCAATACTGCGCTGAGGCTAAAGAACTTCTTTAAGAAGAAACGACTAGATGGAGTGCTGTCATACTCATACAACAAAGTATCCGCCTGCAGTGCGTATCCAGTTATATCATTTACATCCGTTGGACATATGCTTTTATAAAAGTTGTTCAAATGAACAAATCTAAAATCTTCATCCAAGTAAAAACAGGCTTCATATACTGCAAGTGTTTTGCCTAACAGAAGAAAGGCGAGTCGGCGTATGCTCATCTGATCAGATTTACGGACGGTGGACGAAACCAGCTGCAATTGATGCTAACACGGATGGACATAAACAACCTGGTACTCATTGTGTCGCCTTGTACGTCGGAAACAATGGATGGACTAGAAAAAGAAACGAAAGAAAAACCTTACTGTAATAAGAATTCGACGACTAATACATACTATAAGATATACGACAAGTGTTATGATTTTTATGTTGATGTTATTTTTTTTTGTCAAAATATTTTACTCAATTAATATAATTAAATTAAAACGTACAATGCTATGCTTTTATTTAGAGATGTCCCGCCTCCTAGTGTATGAGTATCATTTAGGTGCAACATAGAATATTTAAAATTATATCTCCTTAGCATAAAATGCATAATTTAATGATAGATATTAATTTTTGTGGTTCACTCTTGAACGATATATGGTCTAGCTGAGATAAAAGAGAGAGAAAGTACGTAACCATTATAGCGAGATAATTCAGGTCATATGGAGTAAAAGGCATTCACTGTTTATAATCACAAAATCTACATGCAGTGAAGACAAGCTACATATTGAAGCTAGGAAAGTAAAAAGAAATGTGCAGAAGGCGTCTAGTATAGTGATGCCTTACTACTGTCATTTAAAGTAAATGTGAGAATAATTTATTTTCAAAGACTTTGAGAACGAAAATAATATCAATAATGAGTAAAAGCTACACAGAATACCCTTCATAGGCTTTTTAGTTGACTCCTAAAACTAATCAAACTTTAAAGTTTAGGGTCAAAATGTGTCTTAATACTTACGTGAAGCCTACTTTTTTTCTAAGAACTTAGGTTTGTGAAAACTGGTCAGTTTCCTAAACAATTCTTTAGAAGCCAGTAGGCAAAATAAGTTTCTAAATGATTATGCAACTGGATTGTGCTTTGGCATATTTTTCAAAGACCTGAAAAAGATCTAGTCCTTCAACCAGCCGTCTTTAACCAACATTTGTGGCTTTATGCATTAAAAAATTCTAATGAAAAATAAAAATTGACATTTTGAGCCAAGCGGCACGAGATGCAAGAAAAATAATAAGCAGCAAAATTTTTTATCTACAGAAAATTTTCTTTAGTTTTCACTAGTTTTTAATAAGATGCATATATAAAAATAGGTAAAATGGAAAATTCTTTATTCACCTAGAAAAAGATTGCTTGTACACATTTCATATGGTAACTAAAATAAAATACTGAAAAATAAGTCAATTCGTAATTTATTTTGCATAATATAAATAAGCAGTCTCGATACGATGTACAAAAATAAGAAGAAATTCATTTAATACATATAATAGGCTTAAACATAATATGGAAAGTTTAGCATTTTGGACACACTTAAATCGAGCGTAAAGCACAAGAAAAGTAATGAGATTTCCAGTTAAAAATATATATCTACGTTTCGGGGTCATTCCTATTGGTATGAGTTGAAGAATAAACTAATAAATTTGTATGTGTTTAACGTTATATCTTCTTTAGTATAAGAACTACAGTTTTATTGTTTATGTCTGTCGAACTGCATTTTACAATTCATTATATTGAAAAATGTTCTCTTAGAAATGAAGACTTACAATTCAAAACTTTTTGTAGCAAAAAGTCTAGAATAACTCATTTTAAACTGAATGATTTCATAAATAAAGTAATAAGCAAGTAAACCTAACATTAACACAAAAGTTGAAATCAAAATTATTTTTAACCGCATTTTATCACATGATACGTATGGAATTTAAGGTATTTCAAGTGATTGGTTAGCCTTTTTTCTAAACATTTGTAAAATTCCCGATCAAAAAAAAAAAACACTGCTATTTCGGTCCATCGGACACCTTCAAAAGATTTTTTAAATCGAGTTTGTTATGTAAAAAATTGTTTCTTTTCACTCGCGAATGACTTTAAAATTCCTAGTGGCAGGAATGTGGTTGCCTATTGGACAATCTGCAATTTCTTCTGAGGTTAATTCTTTAACCTCGCTGCTCTGAATGTTTATTTTCGCCCGCTTTCCAATCCAAGCAACAGGTGCATAAATTCCACGTAGACTTGTGCATCTATTTACTGATTTGTTCAATATTGCACAGATGTCACCATTGGACGTTGATAATACAATTTGTTCTTCGGTTGGCATAGGACCAAGAGCATTGTGTTTAGTTCTTAGTTTAATTGGTTTATCTGGAGGAAAAACGTATCTTCGAAGTTCGAAAATCCGGTTCGGATTCTTATAGGGAATAAGTCGAATTATTCCAAGTTCTTCGAGTGTAAATCCAAGTATGTGAGAAGGAGGAGTCCTGGCACGAGGAGACCTGGACCTAACGCGAAGAGAATACTCGGCAGGAGGAGAAGACTCGATGAAAAAATTAGCTCTGTCCAGAGAAAGAGATCTTTCAGAAACATGTCTTTTAGAAGAATGTCTTTCAGCAGAATGTCTTGCAGGAGAATGTCTTTCAGAAGAATGTCTTTCAGAAAAATGTTTTTCAGAAGAATGTATTTTAGAAGAATGTCTTTGAGAAGAATGTCTTTCAGAAGAATGTCTTTCAGAAGAAGTATTTAAAGTTTGGCAACAAAAAACACCAGGAATGGGGTCGCCATTAGGCAAACAATCGAACTGCAAACTTAATTCTGCAATAAGAAAAGAGGATTAATTTTTTGTTCAAGTACACAATCGAATGTTGGTGAATGTTAAATTACAAATGGGGCTGTTTTTTCAACCTGGTTGACTACTATTTAAAATGTTTTTATCCCATTCTGTTCGGTATAAAAAAACATGAGATTGTGTTACATAGGAGAAAAATTAAAAGTGTAATTCCCCGCAGGAATCCATGCGGGACTCCACGTGGGTAAAGGAATTCCACATGCTGTTATGCGTTGAATTCAACGTGGACTTTCTTGTGGATTCTCACACGAATAAAGAAAATGACATCTGCCTTTTACGTGAATTTCTACCTGAATTTCTTAGGCTGAAATATCAACTTTTACATTTTTCGTTAAATTGACTCTTTTTTGGTTAAAAATTTAACTGCTTGGTTAAAAATTAGACATCATTGTTATAAATTTATTTATTTTTTTTGATTTGATGAATTATTAAATTATTTTGAAAAAGGGATATGAAAAACTAGTGTAGAGGGCACTTAAAATGGGAAGAGTGCGGCTGGTTGGGGTGTGTTGCCGAACTGACTTTACCCTTAGATATTTCAAAATCGCAAATACGTATGTTTTGATTAAATTTCAATATTATGACTTTAAGATAATATATTTATTCAAAAATTAATTAAAATGACTCATTATTACCACAGAAACTCTGCAAAGTATATTTTTTATTTACATATGACGTGCACATTAAATTTAGCATAAAAAAATGTATATGAAATTATAGATATATAATACATCTATGAATTCAAGTCAATTTGTGTAATTGCATTCATTTTACTCTAAAATTTATAATAATATTTACCAATACAGTCGATAATAACCGCCAAGGATAAGACCAGAGTCCAGACAATCCTCATCTTTTTTTATTATAGAAGAAACTAAATAATTTATTAATTAAAAATTTGATTGACAGCAAGACGAATGAATATTCTACTGCTTCATTAGCTTATATATTCTATATTAGAGTCGTTATCTTTCATATTAAAGAACCTAACTATGTCTTTCTTAGATATTTACATTCGATAAGAGTCAGTTATAAGAAAACAAATTTTGTTACAAACCTGAAAACAACTGATGTCACCATTTATTTTATCTTTTGCGTTTCAGAAAAACTCATTTTTATATGACGAATTTATTCTTCGTCTAATATAATAACTAATTCAAAGTGTTCAAGAACTAATGCAAATTCTAGAAAATATGTTAAAAGAATTGAAAAGGTGTATTTCATCGACCTGCTTTAATGCACTGCTAGAAATTTATATGCTTAAATCTTTATGCTGGAAAAACTTTAATTCTATTTGATTTATAAAAGAA
>JAUELO010432243.1:0-14112 GCA_032357855.1 Amphibolips quercusostensackenii | reverse complement strand
CATCATGTGAATTTTCAGTGACATGTTCACCTTTGTTTCCTGGCAGTTTTTCAACATCGTGTCGATCAAGTATATGTAGTTTCTAGATTTCTTGTTTTCTTATAAATTGTGTATTTCTTTTTCGAAAAAAGAAGAACTGCTTCTCCGTTTCTATTGATCGCTTTGATGTAAGTTTTTACGATACCCAGCTTTATGTTATCCTTGTGAAAAGATCTTTTGGGGATCAACCAGTGGTTTTATCAAAACGTTTATCTTTCCAGGGTCTAACATCTGTCGCGCTGGCCAAACTTCAACATTGTAATGTTTATGTCGTGCTCTGCTTCCCAGGTACATAGAAAGCCAAAAATGTTTTGTGTAACCAGATTGCAATTTGAGGAAAATCCCAATTACTTTAAAATCACCAGAGATAAACTATTTATGTAGCTCGTCATCTATTTTGTTAAGTGAAAGTTTCATGACATCATAGCATTCTTTTATCATAGTGGCATGAGCCACGGGTATTGATGGATTTTTGTTCCCGTTGTGCACGAGAACAGCTTTCAAGCTGTGTTTGTTCGAATTAGTGAATAAGCGCCAATTTTGTGGTTGATATTCATGACCAATGGCCTTTATCGATCCGTCTACATCGTTGCAATAGATAAGACTATCTTGGCTAGAGAAAAATAGATTTGCATCTTTCTTTCGATTTCGATAATGAGAGATTTTTACATCTTCTTCAAGCACATTTTTTTCCTTGAGTCTAGAGCCCAAGAATTCAGCCTCATTTTTAGATGCATTGAGATCTCATATCAAATCATTTTATTCTTTTTAATCGAATAATTGTGGCAAGTTTCAGGTCGGCTTATGTTCCATAGTTTGATTTTCATCAGAATAATTTATTTCTTCTGCTTTGCGTTTTGTGGAATTAACCGGAAGATACTCTACGGTCAGACGCAGCTTTTGTCACGAGACAAACATTAGGGTAAATTATGGAGTCCTTGCATCTTGATAAGTAGCTATTAACATTTGTCAAACAGAAGTAATATTTATCGATATAATTCAAAGGTTCTCTCCAAGGAGTAGAAGAAGGAAATGTGAAGATATTGTTGAAATTCCCACGATATACTTAACTAAATGAAATGGCACAAGCCGAGCAGCTACTGTTTGGTATTCAACGTTTTTCTCCATTCTCGGCCTTAATGGGAAAAAGTATCGTAACCTTCTCCTATTGCAGGAGAAATTTTACGTCTCTGTTTTGCGGGACAAAAACACCGCAAACGTAACAGAAGCTATCGGAATGATTTTCGCAACTACGCACCATTTTGCAATTGTTGCAGAATTAGTGTCGAATGATAGCTCACAATCAGCGCTAGTAAATTGGGGTTCAATAGGAATGTGTTCTAGTCCTAGAGTACAGGTAGCATACATGTGACTCCGCAGAGGTCTAGCATAAAAAAAACAGCACGAAGCACGATACGCAGGATAGCCCAGAGCTGTTGCATGTGACATAGTAAAAAGGAGTTGCGCATGCGCTATGGTAGAGGGGAGGAGCGTATGCACTATGTACACTTCCTCTCGGCCGATTCTTTGTATCACGTCTACAGTGCCCGTGTGACGCATGTGCGATTAAAACCTGCTCAATAATTAAAAGAATTAAATACTGTTAACACTAAGCAAGAGATAAACATTTTGAATAATGTGAAATTTGTAGATATTGAAGATTTTTGTACAGTAAAATACCAGATATAGTACAATAATTTGCTTCAAGTACGTATAAGCCGTCAAATTGCCAACTCTGTAGAAAGAGACAGCTTTTCTGTCATGTATCTTTCGAACGGTGATAGCCTAAACCCTAATTTAATTAAAAAATTTTTTCGGCATTGAAAGACAAAGAGAATGACACCTGAAACCACTTTTTTTTGTGTTTTTCCTCAGTTTTTCTAGATTAGCTCAGCAACCATATAAGGCATCACAGAAATAAGCCCGCCGTTGGATTTGGCTTAAAAAAATACCAAATAACGTTCGCTAAGCAAAATTCTGCACGAGGGTCCATTAATATCATAAATCTTTTGTTTGGCGCATCTGTCACGGCACTGGCTCCCCTTGTTAAACGTTTTCTATATAAAATTGTCTTTTAGACCTTCATATCCTTGCATGTATATTTTGCTACCTTGAAAATAAATACATTATTTTAGATTAAGCAATGACACAAAGCAACTCTATTCAGTGAAATGCTGATTTCCTACCCATTTCAATCGGTAAAGATCAAACTATACCTGGTACTTTGCGAAAAAGTGCTCTATTTAACTAACCTTAAACAAAAAACAAAATATTTATTAGATATTCTTAAATTATTACTTTTTTACAAAGCGTGTTAACTATAATAACCTACGATATTATTTATTTATTCATTTATCCACTCTGTCCACATCAAAGCTAAGCAGAATGAAATCGCGTATTACGCCTAGTTTTTTCTTAACAAAATTTTTTAGAAGACCTGTAGTGCGCGATTTTATTTTATTTTTGTTTGAATCACCACAAAATGTTTGAAGGTTCTAGCCGAAAAGGAAAAACTACGCTCTGAGACATTATTCGATAAAGCCCTGCACGCAGATGCTATTCGTTTAAAATCAAAAAACTAACTATTGATCTACACGAAACAAACGTTATCAAAGCGAGCAATATCGATAGTAGAACGGGCCGGGTAAGTCAATTCTCTGCTTTGACGACTATTTCATAACAACAGCAAAATGTAACAATTCTACATATTATGAAAGATCAACACAAATTTGAACGAAATCTAAGCAAAGTTTTCTACAGGTTTTTTCTGTTGGAATTTAAAAAAATTAATTGCATGAATATTATTTAAAGGACAAAAAAATAACGCGGATTCAATCAAATTAATGTCAGACTGGTTTGTGACCATTTTAATAGGTTTTATAATGCAGAAGAGACAGATTAGAATGTTCAAAAACCAAGTGACGGCAATGCGCGTGCATTTGATTTTTCTAATGTTCTAATGTAAATAATTTTTATTTAAAGGATTTTTTTTCATGATTTAAATGTTATAGAAATGAATGTATAGTTCAGAGTTTTTTATACATTTTTTTTTAATTTAGGCCGAGCTTAAACTTCCGGACATTTCGTACGTTTACGTATGTTTATAACATTGGCAATGCCAAACGGACAAAATTTTGCATGGAACAAAAAGAGTTGAAAAAAAAGGGGTCGTGGCTTGTAAAAGTGGGTAGAAAAGTTCACTAGGTGAAAGATTGTATGATACAAATAACAGGAAAAAAAGGGTGCGGATATTTTTAGAGAATAAGACTAAGTTTTGTGGGTGGTAAAGTTAGGTTTAGGTTAGCGTCTATGACAGGTTAGGCAGATAGGGCTGACTCAGTTGTGGCAACAGGGCCAAGCAGAACTGAAAAAGGAAGACAAGAGGGAAGTATAGAAAATCTTTAAAAAATGAGAGATTGGAAAGAAAACTCGCTAGATCAATTAAAAAAGTTATTAAAAGAATAATACAGAAATGGAGAAGCTGTAGAGAAAAGAAAGATCTAGGGCCAAGTCTAAAAAATCTAAAAATGTTAAGATCGCTGCTGCAGAAAAGTAGCTTTGTAGAAAATAATAATCAAAATAGCGAGAATGTAGAGAACAGACCCTAGGCTAGAGAACCGATCGAACGAGAAAAATAGAACAAAATGAACAAAATGACATTACAGGGAATGCAGATAAACAAAAAAAGGCAGATGAAAAGTAGAGATAAAACAAATAAAGGAATTAGCGGAAAATGGACTAACTTAGAAAAGAAAAAAGTGCTTTAGCGAAAAAAAAAGTCAGGGCAAATCGAGGAAAAGAATACATGCATTGAAACAAAGAATAAAAAAGCAGCAAATGCCTGATAGAAAGAAAAAAGATCTAGAAAGTAGCACGGTCAAAATCAAACATTCAAGCAGTGAGGTGGGATGGTTTCAGGTCGGCTATAAGAATAGAAAACCTCAAGAAAAATAGAGAGAACAACATAAGGCAAAGAGGGAGAAGAAAGGAGAAAGAAGAGAGGTAGTGAGAAAAATATAAAAGAAGGGCCGAGAGTAGAACACATGGCGCTGGTGAAATTAAAGAATTGGAAACACAAGAGGAAAGTGACGATAAGGAAAAAAGTGTTGGGTAGAATATTCTGTCTTTTAAAAAAATGATATAAGTTTTTGAAATCTTTAAATAGGCCGTTGTAGTAGACACTCTTGTTATTAATAATATTTTCTTAATGGGCTGGTTTATTTACGTCCTGTAAAACTGCCGTGAAACCTTATTGACGACCGCAATGATTACAAAACGTCGGCAAGATTCTTTGTTTTGCACACGATTGAAACCTGAAAAAACATCTTATTTTATCATATGTCAAGAGAATCATACTAGCAAATGATTGCGGGGACAAAAACAGAAAAGCCAAATTGTTAGTTGAAGAAAGCAAGGATCACATCAAAGCAGAAAATAGAAGTGAATAAAAAACGCTTGCGAAGTAAATAAGCAATTATTTTAATGAAAAGTGTGCAAGGACTACAAGAAAGAAAATAGTAATACAGATCTAGTCGGCATGAGAAATAGAAAAAGTGAAATATTGCATAGAGCGGTCAAAGCAACCCACGTGGATAAATTCTTCGGAAAGCCACTAGTACATTAAAAAAAAATTTTTTGTATAGCTGCGTTTTAGATCATTATGTATTAAACAAATTTTTAGGGCAAATTTATCCGTATATTGTAGTTCCGCCACCTATCTCCTGCATCAGGTGCCAAAATTACTTCTTCTGTAAGGACGTTTGGCTTATGCAGTACTTTAGACCCCTTCTGTAAATTTATTAAGGACACGAGATTAAACACATGGCTCAGGTGTAAAAAGCACATGCTTTTCGGGTAAGTCTGCTTTTCACTGTACTTTAGGGTTCCTGGTGTGACCTCTCTGAGAAAACGAGATTGAGCAAACACACCAATGAAGAAACACATCTTTTTTAAGGACGTCTGATTTTTACAGTACATCAGTGTCTCTGGAGTAAGTTTCTTGAGTACACGAGATCAAACCAATGTTCTAGGTGTAAAAAACATATTTTCTTCGGGAAATCTGGCTTTTACAGTACTTTTGGGTCCCTGGTGTGAGTTTCGCGAGGACACAAGATTCAGCGGATGCCCTAGGTGTAAAACACATCTTCTTCGGAGAAGTGTGGTTATCACAGTCCTTCAAAGTCACTGGAGTAAGTTTCTCAAAGACACAAGAATGAAACAATACCTTAAGCGTAAAAACACATCTTCTCTAAAAATTGTTGATTCAAGATAAATAATTTATTGAGCGAAAGTATGAGAATTTCCTACCGCAATCGCGAAAAAGATCTGGCTAAGTTTCTTTCTGACGAAGACGGTCTTATTTATTGTAACGTCTTAAGTAAATGGATGAAAGCTTTCAGACATAAGCACATAGCCAGCGAATAGGGTTTTTTCTGCGATTCAAATAAGACTTGTCTGAAAGAAGTTTTTTGCATGATAATAGTGAGTTTACATCCATACCTGTTTCCTATGCTTTACATTTAAAGAGTGCTATGAAGTTATGAAAATGCTCCTTCAAAAAAAAAAATTACCACGCACACTGTTAGTTAATCTGTTTAGACTTCAAAGTGATTGCTATTATTTTAGGATTGCAGACAGGGTACAAGAAGTATTGTTGCTTTTTATGTTACTTGCCAGCTGTGCTAGAGACAAGCATTACACTGTTAGGATTAGGTCCGAGCGCGACTATTGAGAAGAGATTACAGGGTAAATGGAGTACCAGTAGTCTTGCTGATTAATGTTTGAGTCTTATCCGTGACGATCCAATCAAAAAACATTTTTGCGCAAGCAAACTTTGAACATTTTAATATGAATAAATAAAGATCTGATGCCTAGTACAGCATTAGGAACAAGTTTTTGAAATATGTCTTTAATTACAGAGCACTGAAATTTCAGTACATTTCTTTGCACGTTTGTCAGTTTTTCGCAAATATCTCCAAAAATATTATAGATATCGCTGAAGTGAGATCATATTCGCGAACTGCGTTAAAAAAAGTATCAGAATAAACTAGACGTGGCAGCTACGAACGGAAGCTAGATTTATGTTCAGCATTGAAAAGTACTTCGAAAATGATATTTTGCATTCAGGGAGGACATCACAGCGAGTGTAACTATTTTGTTGAAAACTGATCTTTTTTATTGAAAATTGAGCTTTGATGATTAAAGATTAATAACTTATTTGAACATTTGTTTTTTCAAACAAAGGCTTATCTCTTCAGTTGAAAATTATTTTTTTGCTGAAAATTCATATTTTTATACAGACAATTTGTCTGCCGGCTTGAAGGTTCAATAAGTTAGGTGAACCATGTTTCCTTTATGACTGAAAACACTTATTGGCTGAAACTTTGTATTTTGGTTTCCAAATTTATTCATTTTTCAAAGTTTCTTCATTTTTTGTTTAGATATCAACTATTACACTTTTTGTTGAAAATTCATCTTTTTAGGTTAAAAATTCAATAATTTGCTAAAAATTCAATTATTTTGTTGAAATGTCAAGCATTTTGTCAAAATTCATCTTTTATGGTAAGAAAGTCATTTATTTTGTTGAAGATAAGTAAATAAATTTTAAAAAATTTCTATTAGCATCTAAAATATTGTTTCATCACGTTTATAAAAGATCCTGCCTTGAAAATATTACAAGATTGAACTGCTGGTATTTTGATATTAATTAAAGAAATGTTTAAAATTGAAGAAATATGATTTACATTTGATCTAAAATCTGAACGAATAAAATTTTCCTTTACAATTTCTTCTACGTATTTTGTAAAATTTGGGTTAGTTTTCCAAAGTTAAAATTTGCCGTTATAATAGAAGCTACAAACATTTTTCATGTAAAGGATGTATTTTGCTCAAACCTAAGAGACTTTCAAAATTGCGTAACCAGTCTTAACGAATTTAAGTATTTAATTTTTTTCTCGAGACTCACTCTAATGATATGTAAATGCCATCAAAGGTAAACCTTTATGCCTATGTCTATAAGATAACCACTATACGACGCATGTATCAAGTAATTCAATAAAGAGTAAGTTACATTCGTATTTGTACTATAAATCATAAGCAAATTTAGAATAATTTTTAAAAATTCCTAACATGTCAAGTCAAAAGTTAAAGAAAAAACTTCATCTTTGACAAATAGTTGAAATGTCAAACAAAAACACAGTAAATCCCCGAGATACCAATTATCTAAAGTTAGAAAAAAACGCTGCAAGCAATTTGAAACTACAATTATCCAAATTCAAATAATTTTGATCACTAGACAGATGAAAATTGTCCGTTGTGAGATAATTGTATTTATCAATTGTTTACATTGTCATTATCCAACTTGTCTTACCATAGGTTAATGCCATGAAAATTTTATACAGCCTTTTTGCAATTTTTACAAGAAAAAAATGATTCATATTTACAATTCTAACTATAAACAATACAAAACAATCACAAAAAAATTTAGGACTTTTGTGACGAATAAAAATGAAAAAAAAATTAGCATCTCAATTACGGAATAAAAGATTAAGGCAAAACCATTAAAACTAAGCGGACCTAAGTAGTTAAGCTATGAGAGTTCAGGGCACCACTATGTAGTTATGGCTGCTGCTGAAAGATAACACCACAGATCAGCTATTTAGTTCGGTAATTAAGACTGTCGGCAAGGTCGATCCCTGGCGCAGATTCTTGACTTAGTTAATAAGGGTAGGCCCTTTTTCACCAACCGAATACATAAGCAATTTCTATGTTCGTAGCGGAAATCAGGGATTCCCCAAGTTCTAGAACTTTCTAAAAATTTGTTTTTTTAAGAGTTTCAATCGATGTGGATTTATTGCTCCTGTTTATTTATTAAACTTTCTGGATCACCTTATTAGTTAAACAGTAATCGAAATTTCCGAAAAACTGTAACGAATTCGTGGTTAGCTTAGCGAGGTGGGTCTCTGCAATATTTAGGAGCAATATTGAAACAATGTTGAATGAACATTGATTCAACATTGCTTCAACCAAGTACGTCTGGACGGTTCCTGATAAAAGCAAAAGTGGACCAGATGTCACTATAGCAATACAGTCTATACTTGTGCATAGTTATGTACCAAAAAAACTTACACACCGAAAAATGCAAAAAATTTTATAGTTTACATTTTAAAAATCGTATGCAACAACACGACATTATCCTCTACTCAACGCGTAGAGATCTGAAGGAGTCAATCTGTGAAAGATTCAATCGCACAAATATTTTGTCACTACTTTTTTTGATTACTTTTTTTACAAGGTATACGTCTGGATGTTTAACTTGAAGAAGTTCTTGTTTATAGAATCTACCAGCAACGGGTTGTTCTTGATAGTCTTCAAGCCTGTACGTCACGAGATTTGCTGGCATAAATCAGTCAAGGGTGAATATCTCTGTTGTCCAGTTAGGTAAATATCCTTTCTCAAAAACCTGCTTGCGCTTGCTGATTCGATCTTTTTCACCAATCTCAAACTTTGACATTCTCCTGAGTATATTTTATGCCAAAGTGACATCTAGTTTACTCTTGCTTTCAACAGAAGCCGCCCAGGCGTGGCTGTTTGAATCAGCGAACATTGCTTTAACTACCAATCTACCTCCACCTTTACCATAGCCACATCTACAAGCGAGCTGCTATATAAGCTTTGTCTTATTGATTTAATGCTATTCTCTTTGTTTTTCACTCTTACCTCTCAATACGCAGCATTGAGATGACTTTTGCTTGTCAAGATTGTCTAAAAGTTTATTCACGAGTCGACGCTTTGAAGAGGCATCAGATGTACTCATGCTAAAAATAAAAAAAATCTTTCCGTCAACGTGACTGGGTATGATGAAAGTAGCTGTCATGAATGAACTCCTCTTAAGTTGTCAAAGGAGAAAAAAGAGCAGCTAAAAATAGTTTAGAATATTAGCAAATGACAATTTTCCCAAATTATTTGATGTTGGCTTTAGAGCCTCAAAATATCTTCTAATTTTATAGTATGATAAATTAATAAGAGCACTACTGGACACTTTATGCCAAGCACTACGCTGAAGCAGTGATAATTATTAGATGATATTTAGAATAAACGCTTATAAATTGATTTTTAACTATACTAAAATCTTCGTAAGTATAGAATTAACAATTTTGGCTTACTTTATGAAAAGTTTGAATCATTACTGTGGGACAGACTTTTACCTTTTAACAGTCGCCTCTAAAATAAAAAATCTAATTTTTTTCAGACAAAACAAGAACTCCAAATTCAACCAAAGAGATAAATTTTTAACTAATTTATGTATGCTAATCCATAAAAATTAATTTTGGATCAAATATTTTAAGTTACAACTAAAGAGTAGAGTTTTCTAATAGAAAAGACAAAAGTCAACCAAAAGTAAAATAGTCGCATATTTAGCCTAAAGAGATAAGTATTAACCAAAATATATTGATTTTCAACCAACTAGTTAAATTTTTAAATGAAAAATATAAGTCATTATTTAAAAACGACATAAGTAAATTTTTAGTTAGAAAATTAATTTTTAACTAACCGCGAAATATAGCAATTATATAAATAACCAATTATCTGGTAGAATCCAAAAATTTTGTTGTTGTTATTAGCAAATCGTGTGTTCTATTAAGTATTTAGTTGCGTCAGCATAAAATTACGTTAGAACCATTTAAATTTTTTATTAAATGAACAAAAATTCATTTTGTACAACCAATTTCAATTTATACCGAATATAACAATGCTTTTTTCCAGAAACCTTTTTTTTTTAGTGTACATTCTAAACTGTGCAAGTTTACAGTTGGTACCCTTAAAGCTATGCAAATCTAGTTTTAAATTTTTAAATACTATCACAATGAGATTATTTTCGAGGAGAAGAATTGGTGAAATCCTACTTTTTTATAAGGTGAGATTCGCGAATTTCACAAATAAATCATATATACAAAAAAAATAAATAAATAAGTCCTTGCATTAAATGTACAATATATATGCAAGAAATTCAGAGCCAAAGATATTTTGAGTTTTAGGATAGACCCATTTTGTATGTGCTTCTTTACGCTTACAAGAATAAAACAAGAAAAATTTTTTCAACTGTAACAGCAAGAGGCTGTACAGGCCAAAATATTTTAAAACTAGAGAAAAAAATAAGATTATCAATTTAAAATGAAAAACGGTTAAATTTCCAACACCAAAAGATTAATTTCAGATAAAACAGTTGCATTTTTAACATGAAGGATGTTATTCACCAAAATGGTTGAATTTCCAACAAAATATTTATATGGTCAAGCAAGAAATATGCTTCAACAAAAAACGACTCATCCGCCACCAGAAATATAGTAGTAGACTAAAAAAAAATAATTACCTTTAAAACGAAATAAATGGAACTAGGTTGGATTTTTTTATTTAGGATTGCACACTCTTAAATCTGGACTACAAAAAAGTATTTTTAGTCTTGTAGTTAGAGCACTTCGAAGGCAATCCGCGGCATGCTCTAACTCATCTATAGTTCCATAGCTTGTGGGCAAGTCAACAAGCCTACCTTGGAGTTCCTATTTATATGAGTCCCAAAGTGTATTCCTGGGGTTTCTGAACTTTGAAACAACCGATTTTTCTAGATTCAACCAAAATAAGATATACTTTTGGTCCGAGACATACTGCTTGTCAGAGGCACTCCAGCCCACTACCTTGCTCTCAGTCTATTCGAGCATAAAGTCAAATCGAGAACCTCACTCCTGTTTTTAATCTGGAATGTGGAGTATTACCCTCATTCAGAATCTCCCGCTCTCTGCCCGCTAGATTTTCGATTAAGTCTCTTTCGCTGTAGTTGATGTTCGTGATATCCCACACCGTGTAGTGTGAGTTTACATCACTGACCAACAGCAAAGGGATCCTGTTCTCCTTGAAAGTGCCGAATCAAAGCCTTCACCTATCTAGGAGGTGAAGGTCTCTCGGCATTGACGGGAAAATAAGCTGAGGCGATAAATACCTTTAAACTTTCTTTGTTTCCTCTTCTGAGCCTTACCCTAATAACGATTAGATCTCTGAAGTAGAGCTTAGGAACTAAAATCGCACCCTGACAATCCATTAATCATTTCCCTGTATAACCAGGGTTCTTGAATTAGGAAATCCCTGTCTGCATCACTGACATATGCCTGGCTAAAACCACCGATGCAACTTTGCTGTGGTGCAAATTAAGCTGCACCATGGAAAGTCCCGTCTAAGCCCTTAAAGGGCTAATTCTAAAAAACTCCAGACGCTTCTGGTATCCCTACGGATCCCAGTTAGGTCACTCGAAATGTGACTATACCTGTCACTAAATAGGGTCAGTAATCTAGAGCCACGACGGCTCTGATCAAGGATTCAGCACCAAGATTGTTTCCGTGATTGTCAGTAGTTCTCATTGCTCCTCGTGGATTGTCCCCTGAGGTGCCTTCTACCATTTGCATTGGGTTAGATGAGGGTCCCGGAAGAGGCCCCTTCTTATTCAATTATTTGAACAGATTTTATTTACTTAATTAATTTTAAGTAAAGTAATCAACGTTGATAAATATTCAACTAGACCAATATAAATAATTTTAAATAAAAAAAAGACGCGAGTACAGTGTGAAACCCATATGTGTGATACATGAAATTCTTCGTTATATAATTTTCTACAAGCCTTTTTAAGTTTTTTGTCACATTTGTGCAGACAAAAAAAAATTAAATAATTACTTTTCTCGGATTTAGACTTCAATGGGTGAGAAATCTTTGCCCTCTATCATAGAAAAAATTATAATGCATTTTTAGACCACTCTAATGTACAAACTCTACGCGTTGCCACCGAAATACAACGTCGCACAGTGGACGAAACCCAGACTCTGTTGCTTAACTATTAAAAACAGTTTTTTTTTATCAAAAATCTTTCATATTGACTTCTGGAAAGACTTAGAGTAACTTATTATCAGCATGTGTCAACAATCTTTATTGCTGTAACCATTTAATGTTTTTTAACCAAAATCCACGACAAGAAATATCTTGACTTGGACCCAAGAATTTTAGAAAAAAATAATAATTTTTAATCGCGACATGGAATTCTACTAAAGAAATATAGTTGTTACAATTGAAATAAGGAATTTCATAAATAATTGTAATTTTTAATTTTGAATAGGGAATTTCGTAAACATTTATACTTTTTGCTTCAAGACGGCGAATTTCGTAAAGAATTATCATTCTGTCTTGCAGGAGGTGAGTATTGACATGGAGCAAAGTATTTATAATTAAACATAATATAATGCAGACTTTGAGCAGGATATTTTTGAGAGAAATTGTAATTTTAATTCCTAAACAGGCCGTAAATAATTCTAATGTAGCCTTAAATAGAAAAGTTTTGTCATCAAAAGAAAATTTTTCAAAAAAATTTTAATTATGATTCAGAAGAAAATAATAAATTCAGAAATATAATTCTTTTTTTTAATTTCCCTGTTCCAACTTAGCAATCTTTAAGGTTTAAAAATGAACTTCTATAGTAGATACTATATAAACTTTTAATGTGAAGGACAGATCTGGCAAAAACCTTAAATATTACATAAATTGTGATATCAGTTTTAACGAATGCAGTAATTATTTTTATTCCTCGAAACGGCTGTAAATAAAATGTATACATCTAAGAAGCTTAATTTTGACACCAATAATAGAAAAGATAACGACTTTACGATATATATTATCTAACATAATTAAGCACTGCAATAATAATTTATTAAATGATTATTCAACCTCTTTATGAATACATTAAACAGTTTGTCCTCGAATCAGAAAAGATGCAGATTGTTTTTACTTTCGTCTTATCCTTGGCGTTTATCCTTAATTCTTTTGGTGAATATAATAATATAATATATCTATAATTTTCTAAACTGTATCTTAGTTTGATTATAATGAGTACGAATATAATCTAAATTTATTCCAAGAGGATGCAGAATGTGTATGTTCAAAAAATTGAAATTCGAAAAGTTCCCACATTAATAAAAAATTTGTATCATATGTGCACATTTATATCTGGTAAACTCGTTAAGGGTCACCTAAAAATTAAGTCAGACAATTTTCAAGTTAGGCGCTTTAATAATATCTTACTGTTTCTTTTGAGGAACTGCTGTATGTCAAATACATAATTTAAAAACCTTTCAAAATTCCGTTAAATTGCCAACGCAGGCCCTCTCTCAAATTCCCGCAAGGCAATTTGAGTGAAGGCTGAACGTGACGAATCAAGAAATACTTAAGGTTCGAAACGACGAGTTTGCACATCCTCAATTACAACTTCTTACTGTTGGGTCTTCTGCGCTATTAACATTAACCGGTGAAAGCCGGAAAACTTGCGTCTGGCCACGACCCGACGCAACGTACCATCACGTGCTTCCGCCGTGTTTTCGCCTCTCGAACACATTGCTAAGGACGAAGTCACATACGCCTAAAGTTCTCTCTCTCTCTCTTTTACTTATATCCGCGCTCACTTCTTCTTTTAGCGTCACTATTCCCGTCTCAACTTCCTTCAAACTTTTTTCTCTGTCTCTCTCTCGAGCGTACTGGCCAGTGTCAAAAGGCTTAACCGGCGTGTTTTTCCGGCTACTCACCGGCGACCCCGTTTATGAAAATGTCATTATTATTGATATTAATTACCGTGACACCCGATCAAAGCACCCGCCCTCCTTCGCCCCTGAAAAAAAGTTTATTAGAGCAATTAATGGACTATCAATGCTCGCGTACCCATGGACTAATGGGTACGCGTGCATCGAATAGGTTATAGTTAGTGGCAAATTAAATTACTTAATAAGCTCTTCTGTAATAATTAATTTAAAAATATTCAAGTCCTAGTGTGAATTGCGTCGAAAAGTGGTCAGAGTTTGTAATCCTCAAATGTAAATAATTAATTAATTAATTATGAATAAGTATTGAAAACCACTAGTCAAACTAATTGACCAAGCTTCAAAATTCATTCAGAATATTGAAGCTAGAATATTAATTAGCTTAGATACTAAGTTAAATAAATTTTGTACAATTACTTATATTTTTAATTTTCAATTAAAATTTAAT
>JAUELO010432038.1:0-14112 GCA_032357855.1 Amphibolips quercusostensackenii | reverse complement strand
GTGCGTTATTTGGCCTTGAATGCACATTTTCGATTGCTTTTTTTATTTTGAAAATGCTATATCTCTGGCAATTTTTCTTAAATCAAGAAAGTCGTAAAGATAAATTGTTTCAAATTATATGCACTACAAAAAGCCGTCAACAGAATTTCTAATTCAGAAAAAAAGTAGTCAAACAAATTTTTTAAATGCTCTAGCTTTTGGGATTTTCATTAAAAGTATCTGGATAACAAACTCGATATTTCTTCTTAAACCTTAAAACTGTGTGCCAAACGACAATTCAGTCTGACTAATCTTTTGAAAGTTATCTGGTATACAGACGGCAACGACGACGACAGACAGACACAATCGTAAAAACGATTCTTTCGGATTCAGGGGGTCTTGCAACGTGGAGATTTAGAGAAATCCGCAAATGTGAGTCTTCGCATGAAAGTAATACCTTCTCGCTATGATGAGAATGTTATAATTAATAATTTTTTTTACAATACAAATTTAAATTTTCGATTTAAAAGAAAAAACCCAATTACAAAATTCTTATAGGGCATTAAAAAAGCGACATTTTCCTTTTTTGAATTTTTTTTTATGTTCTGCGTTATTTGGCCTTAAATAAACATTTTCTTTTGCTTTTTTGGATCCTAAAATGCTATATATCTGGCAATTTTTTTAAATAAAAAAAGTCGTATAACTGAATTGTTTAAAATTTTATGCACTACAAACAGCCGCCAACAGAATTTTCAATGTAGAAAAAAAAGTGGTCTGAACAATTTTTTAAATGCTCTAACGTTTGAAAATTTCAGTTAAAGCATCTGGTTAACAAACTTGATCTTTCTTTTTGGTCCCTAAAACTGTGTCCCAAACGAGAATCTTATCCGTCTAATCTTTAAAAGGTATACGGTATACAGACGACAACGACGACGGATACAACGACGACAACGACGACGATAGACAGACAGACACCATCGTAAAAACAATTTTTTCAGACTCAAGGGGTCTTAAACCGTGGAGATTTGAAGAAATCCGCAGAAGATGGTTTTCGCATAAAACTGATACAGCATTTTTCTTCTATTGACTTTTTCGCATATCGTGCGCTATTTGGCCTCAAATGTACATTTTCGTTTCCTTTTTTAGATCTTGAAAATGCGATATCTCTAGCAATTTTTTTTATGCAAAAAAGTCATTAGGATAAACAATTGAAATTTAATGCATTACAAATTGCCGTCAACATAATTTTCAATTTATAAAAAAAGTGGTCTAAAAAATTTTGAAAATGCTCTAACTTTTGTAATTTTCATCCAAACTATCTGTTTAACGAACTAGACCTTTTTTTGGGTCCCTAAAACTGTGTGCTGAACGACAATCCAACCCGACTAATCTTTCGAAAGTTATCTGGTATACAGACGACAGCAACTACGACAGACAGACAGACACCATCGTAAAAACAATTTTTTCGTATTCAGGGGTTCTTGAAACGTGGAGATACGGAAGGATCCGCAAAAGTGAGTTTTTGTATAAAACTAATAATACCTTTCCATTATAATGAGAATGTAATAATTTATTATTTTTTGTGCAATAAAAATTTTAATTTTCGATTTTTAAAAAAAATTTGAAAATCTGTGTTGGTTTTCTTATAGGGCAATCAAAATGCCGCATTTTCCTTTTCTTGACTTTTTTCATATCGTGCGTTATTTGGCCTCAACTGTACATTTTCGATTGCTTTTCTGGATTTTGAGAATGCTATGTTTCTAGCAATTTTTTGAATCCAAAAAAGTCATTTAAATAAATTGTTTGAAATTTAATGCACTACAAAAACCCGTCAACAGAACTTTTAATTGAAAAAAAGTGGTCTACAAAAGTTTGAAAATGCTCTAACTTTTGGAATATTTATCCAAAGTATTTGGCAACAAACTCGATCTTTCTTTTTGGTCTCTGAAACTGTGTGCCAAATGAAAATTTAATCCGACTAATCTTTCAAAAATTATTCGGTATACACGCGACAACGACGACAAGGACGACAACGACAACGACGACAACGACGACGACAGACAGACACCATTGTAAAAACGATTTTTTTGGATTCAGGGGGTTTGGAAACGTCGAGATTAGAAGAAATCCGCAAAAGTGAGTTTTCGCATAAAACTAATACCTTCTTATTACGATAAGGATGTTATAATTTATTATTTTTCTGCGATAAAAATTTGAATTTTTGATTTTTCAAAACAATTAAAAAATCTGTTATAATATTCCTATAAGGCATTCAAAAAGCCACATTTTCCTTTCCGTGACTTTTTTCATATCGGGCGTCATTTGGCCTTCAATGTACATTCCCATTTGCTTTTTTGGATATTAAAAATGGTATATCTCAAACAATTTTTTTTAATCCCAAAAAGTCATTAAGATAAATTGTTTAAAATTTCATGCACTACCAAATTCCGTCAACAGAATTTTTAATTTTAAAAAAAGTGGTCTAAAAAAGTTTAAAAATACTCTAACGCTTGGAATTTTCACACAAAGTTCTGGCAACGAACTCGATCTTTCTTTTTGGTCCCTAAAACTGTGTGCCCAACGAAAATTCAATCCGACTAATCTTCCAAAAATTATCCGGTATACACACGACAACGACGAGGACTACAACGACGACAACGACGACGACAGACAGACCGACACCATCGTAGAAACGATTTTTTTTAATTCATGGGGTTTTAAAGCGTGGAGATTCGAAGAAATTCGCAAAAGTGAGTTTTCGCATAAAACTAATTACTTCTCATTATGATAAAACTGTAATAATTCATTATTTTTTATGGGATAAAAATTTGAATTTTCGATTTAAAAAAAAAATCAGAAATCTGTTATGATATTCTCATAGGGTATTCAAAAAGCCACATTTTCCCTCTCTCAACTCTTTTTTATATCGTGCGTTATGTGGCCTTAAATGTACATTTTCGTTTGCTTTTTTGGATTTTGAAAATGCAATATCTCTGGCAATTTTTTTATGATAAAAAATTCATGAAAGTGAATTATTTAAAATTTTATGCACTGCAAACAAGCGTTAACAGAATTTTTAATTTAGGAGAAAAATTGGACTTAACAATTCTAAAAATGCTCTAACTTTTGAAATTTTATCCAAAGTATCTAGTTAACAAACTTGGACTTTCTTTTTGGTCTCTCAAACTGTGTGCTAAACAAAAATTCAATGCGACTAATCTTTTAAAATTTATCCGGTATGTAGGCTACAACGACGACGACGACACCGACGACTACGGACAGACAGACACCATTCCAAAACGATTTTTTCCGAACGAGGGGGTCTTGAAACGTGGAGATTTGAAGAAATCCGATGAAGTGAGTTTTCGCATAAAACTATTACATTCTAATTATAATAAAAATGTAAAAAGTTTTTTCAACTTTTTCTCTCGAAATTTTGGTTTCCACCAATATTTACTTATTTTTAGTTACTATGCACCGTTTTTGAGATTCGGGAAGAGAAAAAATTTTTAAAATTTTTCTCTCGAAATTTCGGTTGCCACTAAAATTTACCAGTTTTTAGTTGTTATGTACCTTTTTTGAGGCTTTAGAAGAAAAACATTCTCTCGAAATTTTAGTTGACACTAATATTTACCAGCTTTAAGTTGCTCTGTACCGGTTTTAAAATTTTAAAATAAAAAATTTTCTTCAATTTTTCGCCTGAAATTTTGGTTTCCGCTAATATGTACTAATTTTTAGTTGCTATGTATTGTCTTTGAGATTTTAAAAGAAAAAAGCTTTTCTCAATTTTTTCTCTCGAAATTTTGGTTTCCACTAACATTTACTTATTTTTAGATGCAATGTACTGTTTTTGAGATTAAAAAAAAAAATTTTTTATTTTTGTTTTGACATATTTGTTGCCACTTATATTTACCAGTTTTGAGTTGCTATGTGCCGATTCTGAGATTTTGGGAGAAAAATTTTTTTTTTCATTTTCCTCTCGAAATTTTGGTTTCCGCTAATATTTACTAATTTTTAGTTACTGTGTACCGTTTCTGAGATTTTTAGAGGAAAAAATTTCGTTTAATTTTTCTTTTAAAATTTTAGTTGTCACAAATATTTACCAGTTCTAAGTCGCTGTGTATCGGTTTTGAGATATTGGAACAAAAAATTTTTTTCAAATTGTTCTCTTCGAAATTTTGGTTTCCACTGATATTTACTAATTTTTAGTTGCTACGTACCGGGTTTTAAATTTCAAAAGAAAAAATTTTTCTCAATTTTTTCTCTCAAAATTTTAGTTTCCTCTAACATTTACTAATTTTTAGTTGCTATGTACCTTGGTTGAGATTTTAATAGAAAAAAGAAATTTCAAAAATTTTCTCTCGAAATATTGGTTGCCACTAATATTTACCAGTTTGGAGCTGCTATGTACCGGTTTTGAGTTTTGGAAGAAAACAAAAATTTAAATATTTTTCTCTTGAAATTTTGGATCCTACTAATAATTACCAGTTTTGAGTTGCTACGTACCATTTTTGAGATTTTTTATGGAAAAATTTTTTTGCATTTCTTCTCTAGAAATTATGGTTTTCACTAATATTTACTGATTTTTTTTGCTATGTACCGTTTTTGAGATCTTAAAAGAAAAAAAAATTCAAAATTTTTCTCTTAAGATTTTGGTTGCCACTAATATTGACCAGTTTTGAGTTGCTATGTACTTGTTTCCAGATTTTAAAAGAAAAAATTTTTTTAAAATTTTTTCTCACGAAATTTTGGTTTCCACTAATATTTACTTATTTTTAGTTGCTATGTACCGTTTTTGAGATTTTAAAAGAAACAAAATTTCAAAATTTTTCTCTCGAAATTTCGGTTGCCACTAACATTCACCAGTTATGAGTTGCTATGTACCGGTTACGAGATTTTAAAAGAAAAAAATTTTTATTTAATTTTTCTCTATAAATTTTGGTTTCCACTGACATTTACTAATTTTTAGTTGCTATGCACAGTTTTTGGGATTTTAAGACGAAAAAAAATTTTTTTAATTTTTTTCGTGAAATTTTGGTTCGCAGTAATATTTTCCAGTTTTGAGTTGCTACGTACCGGTTTTGAGATTTTGGCAGAAAAAATTTTTTTGAATTATTCTCTAGTAATTTATTTTTCCGCTAATATTTACTAATTTTTATTTTCTATGTAGCGTTTTTAAGATTTTGGCAGGAAAAAAAATTTCAAAATTTTTCTTTCGAAATTTAGGTTGCCTCTAATATTTACAAGTTTTTAGATGCTATATACCGGTTTTAAGATTTTGCAAGAAAAACATTTTTTTCAATTTTTTCTCTTGAAATATTGCTTTTCACTTATATTTACTAATTTTTAGTTGCTATGTACCAGTTTTGAGATTTAAAAAAAAAAAAATTTTTTTAATTTTTTTCTCGGAATGTGGGTTTTCACTAATATTTAACTAATACTTACTCATTTTTATTTGCTATGTACCGTTTTCAAAATTAAAAAAAAAAAATTTGTCAAAATTTCAGTCTCGAAATTTAGGTTGCCGCTAATATATACCAATTTTTAGTTGCTATGTATCGATTTTGAGATTTTAAAAGAAAAAAATTTTTTTAAATTTTTTCTCACGGAATATTGGTTTTCATTAACATTTACTAATTTTTAGTTGCTGTGCACCGTTTTTAGATTTAAGAAAAAATTTTTTTTTTAAATATTTCGCTCGAAATTTTGGTTGCCGCTAATATTTATTATTAGTTTTGAGTTGCTATGTACCGGTTTCAAGATTTTAAATAAAAAAAAATTTTTTTTTAATTTTTTCTCTCGAAATTTTGGTTTCCAGTAATATTTACTAATTTTTAGTTGCTATGTTCCGTTTTTTAAAAAACTTGAAAAAAAAACAATTTTAAAATTTTTCTCTCGAAATTTTGGTTGCCACTGATATTTACCAGTTATGAGTTGCTATGTACAGGAATTAAGATTTTGAAAGAAGAACATTTTTTTCAAATTTTTCTCTCAAAATTTTGGTTTCCAGTAACATTTCCTACTTTTTAGTTCTTATGTACCGTTTTTGAGATTTTGAAAGAAAAGAAAAATTTTAAAGTTTTTCTCTCGAAATTTTGGTTGCCACTAATATTCACCACTTAAAATATATAAAAGTTCTGAGTTGCTGCTTAAAGGCTTTGAGATATTAGAAGAAAAAATATTTTCAGGTTTTTCTCTCGAAATTTTTTTTTTTTACTGATATTTTCTAATTTTCAGTTGCTTTGCACTGTTTTAGAGATTTTGGAAAAAAAAATTAAAAAATTTTTCTCTTAAACTTTTAGTTGCTACTAATATTTACCAGTTTTGTTTTGCTATGTACCGGTTTTGAGATTTTAAAAGAAAAAAATTTTTGTCGCACTTTTCTCTCAAAATTTTGGTTTTCACTAATATTTACTAATTTTTAGTTGCTATGTACCGTTTCTGAGATTTTGAAAGAAAAAAATTTCAAAATTTTTTTTTTTTAAATTTAGTTGCCACTAATTTCTACCAGTTTTTAGTTTCTATATACCGGTTTTGAGATTATGAAAAAAAAAACATTTTTTCAATTTTTTCTCTCGAAATATTGCTCTCCACCTAAACTTACTGATTTTTATTTGCTATGTACCTTTTTTGAGATTTTGAAAAAAAAAACAATTTTTTCAATTTTTTCGCTCGAAATATTGCTTTCCACTTATGTAGTTGTCACTGATATTTACTACTTTTTAGTTGCTATGCACAGTTTTTGGGATTTTGAAAATAAAAAAAATGTCAATATTTTTCTCTTGAAATTTTGATTCCCAGTAATATTTACCATTTTTAAGTTGCTATGTACCGGTTTTGTGGTTTTAAGAGAAAAAATTTTTTTTCAATTTTTTCTCTCGAAATTTTGGCTTTTACTAATATTTAATTATTTTTAGTTGCTAGTACTGTTTTGGAGATTTTGGAAGAAAAAGAAATTTCAATATTTTTCTCTCGAAATTTTGTTTGGCACTAATATTTACCAATATTGAGTTGCTACGTACCTATTCTGCGATTCTGGAAGAAAAATTTGTTTAAAAAATTTTTTATCTAGAAATTTTGTTTGCCACTTATATTTACCAGTTTTAAGTTTCTATGTACCGGTTTTAAGATTTTAAAATAAAAAGAAAATTTCAAAATTTTTTTCTTGAAATTTCGGTTGCCACTAATATTTACTAATTTTTAGTTGCTATGTACCGTTTTTGAGATTTCGGGAAAAATTTTTTTTTTTTAATTTTTCTCTCGCAATTTTGGTTTCTACTAATATTAGTAATTTTTAGTTGCCATATACTGTTTTTAAGATTTAAAAAAAAAAAAAAATTTTTTCAATTTCTCTCTCGAAATTTTGGTTTCCAGTAACATTCACTAATTTTTAGTTACTATGAACCGTTTTTGAGATTTTCTAAAAAAAAGAAAATGTTTTTAATTTTTCTCTTGAAATTTTGTTTGCCACTAATATTTACCAGTTTTAATCTGTTGTGTACCGGTTTCGAGATTATGGAAGACAAAATTTTTTAAAAATTTTTTCTCTAGAAATGTTGATTTCCACTAATATATACTGATTTATAGTGTTTGTGTACTGTTGGTGACACTAATGTTTACCAGTTTCGAGTTGCTATGTACCGGTTTTGAGATTTTGAAAAAAAAAGATTTTTTTTTTGTTTTTTCTCTCGAAATTTTGGTTACCACTAATATATATTTAATATTTAAACTAATATATATATACCGTTTGGGAGATTTTAGAAGAAAAATTATTTTTTTTCAAATTTTTCTTTCGAAATTTTTGTTTCCACTGATATTTTCTGATTTTCAGTTGCTATGCACAGTTTTTATGATTTTTAGGAAAAAAAATTTCAAAATTTTTCTTTAAAAATTTTAGTTGACACTTTTATTTGCCAGATTTGAGTAGCTACGTACCGGTTTTGAGATTTTGCAAGAAAAAATGATTTCAAAATTTTTTCTCTGGCAATGTTGATTTCCACTAATATTTACTGATTTTTATTTGCTATATACTGCTTGTGAGATTTTAAAAGACAAAAAAATTTTTTAAAATATTTCTCTCAAAATTTCGATTGCCACTAATATTTACTAGTTTTGAAATGCTGTGTACCGGTTTTGAGATTTTGTGAGAAAAATTTTTTTTTTAATTTTTTCTCTGGAAATTTTGGTTTTCGCTAATATTTGCTGCTTTTTGGTTGTCATGTACCTTTTTTAATATTTTGAAAAGAAAAAAAAATTTCAAATCTTTTCTCTTGAAATTTTGGTTGCCGCCAATATTTACCACATCTGAGTTGCTATGTACTGTTTTTTAAATTTCGGACGAAAAAAAAATTTTCAAAATGTTCCTCTCGAAATTTTGGTTTCTACTAATATTAACTAATTTTCAGTTGCTATGTACCATTTTTTTGAATTTTGGAAGAAAAAAAATTTTCAAAATTTTCCTCTTGAAATTGTGGTTGACACTAATACTTACCAGTTTTGATTTGCTATGCGCAACGGTTCTGAGATATCAAAAGAAAACTTTTTTTTTTAATTTTTTCTCTATATATTTTAGTTTCCACTAAAATTTACTATTTTTTAGTTGCTGTGTACCGTTTTTGAGATTTAAAAAAAAAATTTCAAAATTATTTTTCTTAAAATTTTGGTTGCCACTAAAATTTACTAGTTTTGAATTGCTATGTCCCGATTTTTAAATTTTAAAGAAAAAATTCTTTTTTAAATTTTTTCTCTCGAAATTTTGGTTTCCAACAAAATTTATTAATTTTTAGTTGCTATGCACCGTTTTTGAGATTTTGAAAGAAAAAAATTATTTTTCTATTTTTTTTTTTGCAATTTCGGTTGCTACTAATATTTACTAGTTTTGAGCTGCTATGTACCGGTTTCGAGATTATAGAAGAAAAAATTTTTTTTAATTTTTTTATCCCCAAACTTTAGTTTCCACTAATATTTATTAACTCTTAGTTGCGATGAACCGCTTTTGAAATTTTAAAAGATAAGAAAAAATTTCAAAATTTCTTTCTCGATATTTTGGTTGCCACTAATATTTACCAGTTCTGAATTGCTGCGTACCTGTTTTGAGATTTTAGAAGAAGAATTTTTTTCAGATTTTTCGCTCGAAATTTTCTTTTTTACTAATATTTTCTAATTTTCCGTTGCTATGCACAGTTTTTGAGATTTTAAAGGGAAATAAAATGTCAAAATTTTTCTCTTGAAATTTTAGCTGCCACTATTATTTACCAGTTTTGTGTTGCTACGTACTGGTTCTGATATTTTTGAAAAAACAATTTCTTTAAATATTTTCTGTAGAATTTTAATTTCCACTAATATTTGATGATTTCTAGTTGCTATGTACTGTTTGTGAGATTTTAAAAGATAAAAAAATTTTAAAAATTTTCTCTTGAAATTTTGGTTAACACTAATATTTACCAGTTATGAGTTGCTATGTGCCGGTTTTGAGATTTTAAAATAAAAATTTGGTTAAAAAATTTTTTCTTTCGCAATTCTGATTTTCACTAACATTTACTGATTTTTAGTGTCTATATACCGTTTTCGATATTTGAAAGAAAAAATATTTTAAAATTTTTTTTCGAAATTTTGGTTGCCACTAATGTTTACCAGTTTTGAGTTGCTATGTACTGGTTTTGAGATTTTAGTAGAAAAATTTTTTAAAAATTTTTTCTCTCGAAATTTTGGATTTCACTAATATTTACTAATTTTTAGATGCTGTGTACCGTTCTTGAGATTTTGGAAGGAAAAAAATTTCAAAATTTTTCTCTCGAAACTTTTGTTGACACTAATATTTACCAGTCTTGACATGATGTGTACCGGTTTTGAGATTTTGGAAGAAAAAAATTTTTTCCAATTTTTTTGTTGTAATTTTGCTTATGACTCATATCTACTAATTTTTAGTTGCTATGTACTCTTTTGAAATTTCGGAAGAAAACAAAAATTTTAAAATGTTTCTCTCGAAATTTTGGTTACTACTATTACTTACCAGTTTTGAGTTGCTATGTACCGGTTTTGAGATTTTCAAAGATAAAAATTTTTTTCAATTTTTTCTCTCCAAATTTTGGATTACACTAATAATTACTAATTTTTAATTGCTATATACCGTTTTTAAGATTTACGAAGCAAAAAAAAAATTCAAAATTTCTATCGAAATTTTTGTTGCTACTAATATTTACCAGTTCTGAGTTGCTGCGTACCGGTTTTGAGGTTTTACAAAAAATAATTTTTGTTTTAATTTTTTTTCTAGAAATGTTCATTTCCACTAATATTGACTGATTTTTAGTTGTTATGTACCCTTTTTTAAAATTTCCAAAGGAAAAAAAAAATTTCAACGTTTTCTCTCGAGATTCTGGTTGCCGCTAATATTTACCAGTTCTGAGTTGCTTTGTACCGGTTTTGAGATTTGAAAGAAAAAACTTTTTGCAATTTTTTCTCTTGAAATTTATATTCCACTTATATTAACTTATTTTTATTTGCTATATATCTTTTTTGAGATTTTATAAGAAAATTTTTTTTTTAATTTTTCTTTTAAAATTTTAGTTGACACTAATATTTACAAGTTTTGAGTTGCTATGTACCGGTTTTGAGATTTTAAGAAAATTTTTTTTTTCAATATTGTCTCTCGAAATTTTAGTTTTCACTAGTATTCATGAATTTTTAGTTGCTATGTACCGTTCTTGAGATTTTTGAAGAAAAATTTTCTTTTAATTTTTCTCTCGAAATTTTGTTTGCCACTAATATTTACCAGCTTTGAGTTGCTATGTACCGGTTTTGAGATTTTGGAAGATAAAAATTTGTTTCTATTTTTTCTTTCTAAATTATGGTTTTCACTAATATTCACTAATTTTTAGTTTCTATGTACCGTTTTTGAGATTTTGGACAAAAAATTTCAAATTTTTTCTTTAAAAATTTTGTTAACCACTAGAGTTCACCAGTTTTTATTTGCTATGTACCGGTTTTTAGATTTCGGAAGAAAAATATTTTTTTTAATCTTCTCTCTCAGAATTTTTCTTTCTACTTATATTTACTAATTTTTAGCTGCTATAAACCGTTTTTGAGATTTTGAAATAACAAAAAAAATTCAAAATTCTTCTCTCGAAATTTTTTTTTTTATATTTACTAATTTTTTAGCTGACATGTACCGTTTTGGAGATTAAAAAAAAAAATTCCAAACTTTTCTCTCGAACTTTTGGTTGCCCCTAATATTTACCAGTTTTGAGTTGCTATGTACTAGTTTTTAAATTTTGGAAGAAAAACCTCGAAATTCTCGTTTTCACTGATATTCACTAATTTTAATCTGCTATGTACAGTTTTTTTTAAATTTAAAAAGAAAGAAAAAATTCAAAATTTTTTTCTTGAAGTTTTGCTAGCCACTAATATTTACCAGCTTTAAGTTACTATGTACCGGTGTTTAAATTTTAAAAGGAAAAAATTTTTAAAAAAATTTTTTTCTCGATATTTTGGTTTCCATTAATATTGACTAATTTTTAGTTGCTATGTACCGTTTTTTGAGATTTTCAAAAAATAAATTCTGAAATTTTTTTTTCCAAATTTTGTTTTTCACTAATATTTACTAATTTTTAGTTGCTAGGTATTGTTTCTGAGATTTTCAAACGAGAAGAATTTCAAAATTTTTTTCTCAAAATTTTCTTGCCAATAATATTTACTATTTTTGAGTTGCTTTGTACCGATTTTGAGATTTTGGAAGGAAAACATTTTTAAAATTTTTGTATCGAAATTTTGATTCTACTTATATGTACTAAGTTTTAGTTGCTATGTACATTTTGTACAATTTTGAAAGCAAAAAAAATTAAAAATTTTTCTCTTGAAATTTTTGTAGTCACTAATATTTACCAGCCTTGAGTTGCTATGTATTGCTTATTAAATTTGAAGGAAAATTTTTTTTTTAATTTTGTCTCTCGAAATTTTGGTTTTCACTAATATTTACTAATTTTTAGTTGCTATATACCGTTGTTGAGATTTAAGGAAACAAACTTTTAAAATTTGTTTCTCAAAATTTTGGTTGCCAGTAATATTTACCAGCTTTGAGCTGCTATGTACCGGTTTTGAGATTTTGGAAGAAAAATTTTTTTTCAAATTTTTCTCTCAAAAATTTTGGTTTTCACTAGTATATAATACTTTTTATTTGCTATGTTTCCGTTTTTTAGATTTTGGAAATAATTTTTTTTTAATTTTCATCTTGAAATTTTGGTTGCCACTAATGTACAGCACTTTTGAGTTGCTATGTACCAGTTTTGAGGTTTTGGAAGAGAAACATTTTCTTAAATTTTTTCTTTTGAAATTTTGATTCCACTTATATTTACTAATTTTTAGTTGCTATGTACCGTTCATGAGATTTTAAAACCAAAAGAATTTAAAAAATTTTCTCTCGATGTTTTTTCTGCTACCAATATGCACTAGTTTTTAGTTGCTATGTACCGGTTTTAAAATTTTAGAAGAAAAATATTTGTTTCAATTTTTTCTGTCGAAATTTTGGTTTTTAATAATATTCACTAATTTTTAGTTGCTATGTACCGTTTTTAAGATTTAAAAAAATTATCAAGATTTCGCTCTCTAAATTTTTCTTTCCAATAATATTTACTAATTTTTGTTTGGTATATACCGTTCTTGAGATTATGAAAAAAAAAATTCCAAAATTTTTATCTTGAAATTTGATTTGCGCTAATATTTAGCAGTTTTGATTTGCTACGTACCAGTTTTGCAAGTTTAGAAAAAAATAATTGTTTTCAATTATCTTATTTTCAAATTTTGGTTTCCAATAATAGTTTTTTAGTCGCTATCCAATGATGATTTTCAAAACTAATGAAATTTGAACCTCCAAATCCTTGAATTATTTACTCGTAATTGATTAAATTTTTCTAATCGTACACATTTTCTTTTACTTTAGCAACTGAATATCTCTGGAGTGAATTTTTATTTTTTATTTACTAAAAATTGCACTTTTTATCGCGATGTGCCACCGAGCTCCTTTTAATTTTAGTTTTCGGTCACTTTGAGATTGTAAAGTTTCACATTCCATATCCCAGAATTGGATAATGTTTTTTAATCGCACTTTTTAGTTTCAATTTAGAAAAACTTCAGCTCAGGTGTAAACTTCAGGATCATCTTTAAATTGTGATTTTTATTTTACAGAATGTTATTTCACTCTCCTGAAAGTTCTCGATTTTTTTGGTTATCTAGTTCTGTACTGGACCCCTTCAATTTTAAAGCAGTTAAATTTTTAAAGCCTTAATACTAAAGGTTTGTCATTTCAAAAACAAAACGTTAAAAATAAATGTGACTTTTTTGAATAAAGAGTTATTTTTTTGTTTTTGACTGAGAGAGAAGCTTAGTTTTTTTGTAGAAACCTTTTGATTGATCATTTAATATATTATTTTTCATTCGTAAAAATAAGCATTCAGTCTATTTTAAGTGGGTGCTAGCTTCTTTAGCAATTAAGAACTGTTTTAATATCAATGAAGAAAATATTCTTAATACAGTTACGAAGAGGTACCTCATGCTCTTTCTATTGGACATACGGATTTTTAATCGATAGCATTAATAATTCAACAATTTTTAATTAAAATCCTTTCGAATCGATAATAGTTTCGAATTTAAATATTATGAATGTCAGGACAAATTCACTATTAAATCATTCAAAATTTCAAACTTTCATATTGAAAGTCTTGATAGTCAGTTTTGCATAAAAATTGAAAATTTATCTTATTGAATAGCAAATTTTGACCAATTACAAATTATTTGGCTTCAATTTTAAACGTACAAAATTGTCTGGTTTTTTAAATTATTCGAAATCGTAGAATATCAAATTTAATGAGTTGATAGTTACAAAATTTTCAGTTTAAGGAAATTGTGATTTAAAAATTCTGAATGAAGTGCCTACAGCATTAATTAAAAACCATAAAAAGTTAAGAAAAGAATTTAATAAATTAAAATCAACTCAAACCTGAAAAAAATTTTGAATCAAAAAGCTTAAAATTGTGCAATTTCAAGAACTTGAATCACAGTGATCTTGTTTTTTAATAATTAAACTATTGCATTTTTATTTAAATCTGCCAATTAACGAGGAAAATACTAACATAACTCAAA
>JAUELO010431732.1:0-11190 GCA_032357855.1 Amphibolips quercusostensackenii | reverse complement strand
TTTTTATATCCTCAAACTCCTTTTACACTTAGTTTTATCTTAAGCATCTTCTCAGACTTATTTTGCAACCCAAGATTGTCTTTTATAACCCCTGAGACTTCTTTCACGATCCAAAATCATATTTTTTGTGTCCGCAGACTCCTTTTACATTTAATTTTATCTTTAGCATCTTCTCAGACTTATTTTGCAATCCAAAATTTCCTTTTATAACCCCTTAGACTTCTTTTACGATCTAAAATTCTATTTTTTATATCCACAGACTCCTTTTTCATTTAATTTGTTCTTTTGTATCTCCTCAGACTCTTTTATCTATTCAAAGTACTATTTTCTATTTCTTTATACTTCTTCCACGTTTTTTTTTGTATTGTATTTTCTAAGATTCATTTTGAAATCCAAAATCGCATCATATACCCCTTCAGACTTCTTCTGAGATTCAAAATCCTATTTTCTATTTTCTCAGACTCCTTTTGCATTTTAATATTTCCTTTTATATCGCGTCAGACTCCTTTTATATTCTAATATCTCCTTTTATATCTTCTTAGACTCATTTTGCAATCCAAAATTTTCTTTAATTACTCCTCAGAATACTTTTACAATGCAAAATCCTATTTTTCATATTCTCATACTCCTTCTACATTTAAATTTTGCTTTCGTATCTTCTCAGACTCTCTTTGCAATCTAAAATCCTACTTTCTATTTCTCAGACTTCTTTTACATTTCCTTTTTCCTCTTGCATCACTTCAGATTCATTTTGAAATCCAAACTCCCCTCATGTACCACGTCAGACTTTTTTTGTGATTCAAAATCTTGTTTTCTATTTCTTTAGACTCCTTTTGCATTTCAAATATCCCTTTTATAACTCCTCAGACTTTTTCTGCTGTCCAAAATCCTATTTTTTATTTCCTTAGACTCCTTTTACATTCTAAAATCTTCTTTTGTATCATCTTAGACTCATATTGCAATCCCAAATTTCCTTTTATAACCCGTCAGACTCCTTTTTCGATACGCAATCCTATTTTTTAAATCCTCAGACTCCTTTCACATTTAATTTATTCTCTTGTGTCTCTACAGACACTTTTATCAATCCAAAATTCTATTTTCTATTTCTGCACACTTCTTTTACATTTCCTTTTTCCTCTCGTATATCCTCATATTCATTTTGAAATCCAAAATCTTCTCATATACCTATTCAGACTCCTTTTGAGATTCAAATTCTTTTGTGTCTCCTCCGACTAATTTTGAAATTAAAAATTTCCTTTTATAACCCTTTAGACTGCTTTTACGATTAACTATTCTGTTTTTTATATCCTCAGACTTATTTTATATTCAATTTCTCTTTTTGTATCTGCTCAGATTTCTATAGAATCCAAAATCCTATTATCTATTTCCTCAGACTCCTTTTGTATTTAATTTCTTTTTTTGTATATACTCAGAATGTTTTTACAATCAGAAATCAGAATCAGACTTTTTTTGAGATTTAAAATCCTATTTTCTGTTTTCTTACACTCCTTATGCATTCCAATATTTCCTTTTATATTTCGTCAGACTCCTTTTGAATTCTCAAATCTCCTTTTGCAGCTCCTTAGACTCATTTTGCAATCCAAAATTTCCTTTAATTACTCCTCAGACTCTTTTACGATCCATAATCCTATTTTTTATATACCAGACTCATTTACATTTAATTTTTTTTTGTATTTCCTCAGACTCTTTTTACAATCCAAAATCCTATTTTCCATTTCTTCAGACTGCCTTTAATTTTCCTTGTTGCTCTTGTATCTCCTCGGACTTCTTTTACATTCTAAAATCTTCTTTTGTGTCCTTTTAGACTCATTTCGCAATCCAAAATTTCCTTCCATAACTCCTCAGACTTCTTTTACGATCCAAAATCCTATTTTTTATATCCACAGACTCATTTAAATTAAAATTTTTTTTTGCATCTGCAATACAAAATTTCCTTTTATAACGCTTTAGACTCCTGTTACAAACAGAAATCCTATTTTTCATATCCTTAGACTTATTTACATTTAATTTTTTATTCTGTATCTCCTCAGACTCATTTTTCAATACAAAATTTTCTTTTATAATCCCTCAGACTCCTTTTACGATCTGGAATCCTATTTTTATTCCGTTAGACTCTTTTTAGGATCACAAATCCAATTTTTATAACCTCAGACTCCTTTTACATTTAATTTTTTCTTTTGTGTCTTCTTGGGCATATTTTGTAATCCAAAATTTTCATTTATAATTCTCCAGACTCATTTAACGATCCAAAATGCTATTTTTCATATCCTCAGACTTCTTTTACATTTTATTTTTTCTTTTGTATTTCCTCAGACTCTCGTTGCAATAAAAAATCATATTTTCTGTTTCTTCAGACTAGTTTCACTTCTCCTTTTTTCTCTTGTATCTCCTCACACACATTTTGCAATAGAAAATACCTTTTTATACCTCTTTAGACATCTTTTGCGATCTAAAATCCTATTTTCTGCTTCATCAGACTCCTTTTAGATTTTCTTTTTCCTCTTGCATCACCTCAGATTTATTTTGAAATCTAAAATCCCCGCATGTACCCCTTCAGACTTCTGTTAAGATTTAGAGTCCTATTTCCTACTTCCTCAGACTCCTTTTGCATTCCAAAATTTCCTTTTATAATTCCTCAGACGCCTTCTGCGATCCAAAATCGTATTTTCCATTTCCTTAGACTCTTTTTACATTTTAAAATCTCCTTTTGTATCTCCTTAGACTTATTTTGCAATCCAAAATTTTCTTTCATTACTCCTCAGACTTCTTTTACGATCCAAAATCCTATTTTTCATATCCTAAGACTCCTTTTACATTTAATTTTTTTTTTATATTTCCTTAAACTCTCTTTGCAATTAAAAATCCTATTTTCTGTTTCTTCAGACTCGTTTCACTTTTCCTTTTTCCTTTTGTATCTCCTCAGATTCATTTTTAAATCCAAAATCCTGTCATATACACCTTCAGACTTCTTTTAAGATTCAAAATCCTATTTTCTATTTTCTCAGACTCATTTCGCATTCCAAATTTTTTTTCTATATCGCCTCAGACTTCTTTGACATTTTAAATATTCTTTTGTATCTCCTCAGACACATTTTGTAATCCAAAATTTCCTTTTATAACCCCTTAGACTTGTTTTTCGATACAAAGTCCTATTTTTTATATCCCTAGACACCTTTGACATTTAATTTCTATTTTTGTATCTACCCAGATTCTTTTTGCAAACAGAAATCCTATTTTCTACTTCTTCAGACTCCTTTTACATTTCCTTTTTCCTCTTGCATCACCTCAGATTCATTTTGAAACTTAAAATCACCGCATGTACTTCTTCAGAATTCTTTTGAGATTTAAATCCTATTTTCTATTTCCCCCGACTTCGTTTGCATTTCAAACTTTTCTTTTTATATTATCTGCGACTCCTTTTACATTCTTAAATCTTCTTTTGTATCATCTTAGACTCATATTGCAATCCAGAATTTCCTTTTATAACTTCTCACACTACTTTTACTATCCAAAATCCTATAATTTTATATCCTTAGACTTCTGTTACATTTTATTAGTTCTTTTGTATCTCCTCAAATTCTTTTTACAATCTAAAATTCTGTGTTCTATTTCTTCAGACTCCTTTTAAATTTCCTTTTTCCCCCTGCATCACCTCAGACTCCTTTTATGATCAGAAATTCTATTTTTTATTTCCTTAAACTCCTTTTACATTTCATTTCTCTTTTTGTATCTCCTTAGACTTTTTTACAATCTAGAATACTATTTTTCATATCCTTTGACATTCAATTTTTTCTTTTGTATATCCTCAGACTCTCTTTGCAATCCAAAATCCTATTTTCTATTCTTTGAATTCTCTTAAATTTTTTTTTTCCTCTTGCATCATCTCAGATTTATTTTGAAATGCAAAATCCCCGCATGTTTCCCTTTAGACTGCTTTTAAGATTAAAAATCCTATTTCCGGTTTCCCCAGACTCTTTTTGCATTCCAAAATTCCCTTTTATATCACCTCAGACTTCTTTTACGTTCTGAAATCTCTTTTTGTATCTTCATAGACTCATATTGCAATACAAAATTGCCGTTTATAACTCCTCAGACTACTTTTACGATCCTAAATCCTATTTTTTATATCCTTAAACTCTGTTTGCAATCAAAAACTCAGTTTAGAATGGAAAATCCCTTTCTATAACTCTCCAGACTCTTCCTGCGATCCAAAATCCTATTTACCATTTTCTCAGACTTCTTTTACATTATATTTTACAATCAGAAATCCTATTTTCTACTTCTTCAGACTCCTTTTACATGTCCTTTTTCCTCTTGCATCACCTTATACTTATTTTGAGATTCAAAATCCCCTCATATACCCCTTCAGACTTCTTCTGCGATTCAAAATCCTATTTTCTATGTTTTAAGACTCTTTTGCATCCTAAAATTTTCCTTTATATTGTCTCAGACTCCTTTTACATTTTAAAATTGTATCTCTTTTTGTATCTCCTTAGACTCATTTTGCTATCCAAAATTTCCTTTTATAACCCCTCAGGCTCCTTTTACGATCCAAAATCCTATTGTTTATATCCTTAGACTTCTTTAACATCTAATTTGTTCTTTTATATCTTCTGAGACTCTCTTATCAATACAAAATCCTATTTTATATTTTTTCAGACTCCTTTTACATTTCCTTTTTCCTCGTGTATCTTCGCAGATTTATATTGAAATCCAAAATCCCCTCATTTACCTTTTCAGACTTCTTCTGCGATTCCAAATCCTATTTTCTATTTCGCCAGACTCCTTTTACATTTTAAAATCTTCTTTTGTATCTCCCTAGACTCATTTTCAATGGAAAATTTTCTTTTGTAATATTTCGGACTCCTTTTGCGACACAAAATTCTATTTTTTATATCTTCAGACTTCTTTTACATTTAATTTTTTTTCTGTATCTCCTCAGTCTTATTTTGAAATCTAAAAACTTTTTTTCATAACCCTTTAGACTCCTTTTGCAACTAAAAACCCTATTTTTTATTTCCTGAAACTCCTTTTACATTTAATTTTTCCTTTCTAATCTCTTCAGACTCTCTTTGCAATCCAAAATTTTATTTTCTGTTTCTACAGACTCGTTTTACTTTTCCTAAAATCTGTTGTATCTTCTTAGATTCATTTTGAAATCCAAAATCCTCTCATATACTCCTTTATACTTCTTTTGAGTTTCAAAATCTATTTTCTATTTTTTCAGACTCCTTTTGCATTTAAAAATATCCTTATATATCGCCTCAGACTCTTTTTACATTCTTGAATCTCCTTTTTTATCTCCCTAGACTCCTTTCACAATCCAAAATCCTATTTTTCATATCCTCAAACTTCTTTTACATTTCCTCTTTCCTCTTACATCACCTCAGATTCATTTTAAAATCCAAAATCCTCTTGTATAAAGCGAGAAGAATAGAAGGCTAGTCTGGCTATCCAGATGTGCAGATCGACTTTATTTGAGGGTCAACTATAGGACAGCCCTTGAAGATGTCTAAAGCGATAATCTCTAGAAGGTTGAATTAAGAGGTTCAAATAGATTATCTCACAGTGCCGACTTAATCATCTCGGGCGGTTGACCCGAACGTCATAAAGAGTCGAACTTATCATCACAGAGGCCGGAATTGATCATTATAAAGGGCCGAATCGCTCATCTATACGCTCGATTTGATCACCTCAGATCGTTGATTTGATCTCCTTGGACAATCGACCTGACCATCTTTGGGTGTTGATTTGATTATTCTTTGTATTCTATATTTGTTGTTTTTTTCCTACTTATTCAGATCCTTCCCTTATAAAAGACTAGAAATTATCAACTTTAGTGGAACCTATAAAACCTGAAAATTCATATAAAAAAACATGAATTCTGAAAGCATTTTTTCCTTCTTTGTGGATAGCGAGGTGTATGAGACATCATTTGCTATGCAAAAACAGTGCACATTGGCAAAATTTTTGGAGCACGAAGAGCTAAGCACGCTGCGCGACGTCACTGTACTGCATTGAATTGTAAGATTTCAGACACTGGAGTGAATTTAGAAAGCAATATCTAACATCTTGTTACTTTCTGCACCGTCAACGAATGCTGACATTCTTGGCAGGTTTTCAGTTTGAACCGCCACGGTGACAACAAATTAATGTCTGAGAGTCCAGTTACGTCTTCAGCCTTAATACCTTGGAAGCATCAAATTTGACATTAAAAAATACAAAGAATAAACTTAATTAACTTTTCAGCATGTTATGTAATATGCGCTTCACTCTCCACGCATGTTCGAAATATAAAAAAGTTGTTTAAACTTATTAAAAATATGTTTACGTTCAATAAAGAGCAAATGTAACACTGAACGGCTCAATGACATTCACTCACTCCATAAATGCTGCAAACCACTTAGAACTACCATGCTCCCAACTCTCGTATCCTTTCTACTGCATGTAATGCATCGACAACCGGATTGGTTAAAGTTTGGCGCGCATATTTGAAATGATAACATGTGAAAAGCAATTGTGTACAGAAAATAATAATCGCAAAGTTATTAGAAATAATTATTTGCTTCCAAGAAAGATTTGTAAAGTAAAATTTAAATTATTTATTACATTTTCTCCTAAAAAATTCGACTGTCCTTTTTAAGAATCGTCCTTATGCTTTCAAAGTTTATCTACCATAGAAAAAAAGTATTCTTTTTGACTCAGCATCAATAAATGAATTATAGTTTTTATTTTATTTTACTTCCAAATTCTTTTATTATGCTTATAAAAGATTCTCTGTTGAAAATGTTACAACATTGAAATTTTGGTCCTTGAATAATAATGGTCAGAAAAAATAAAGAATTGTTCAGGGAAAATTCAGGAAATTTTGAAAACGAAAATTTGCGGACACTCTTCAAGTAATTGTAAAAGCTTATTAGTACATAAAGGTTTCTCAGTCACTTTTCTTTATCTTTTTAAACTTTCAGTCTTATATCTTATCTCGTGGGTAGATAAGGAAACTTTAGGGTTTTCTGGCTTTTTGATATAATGATACAGCAGCTAGAATACTACTATGCACACGAATTTGCGTATATATTATTACGTGGGCTATGGAGAAACTCAATTCAACTAGGTTAAGTTTTCTTTCGTTGAAATAATGGAGTTTGTTTTTGTCGCTCTCGTCATCATTTTGCCTAATTTTATCCGTAAGTGTAATACGAATTGACAAATCTTAATTAAAATTATTATTTCGATAGGCTCATATTCCGATATTAGTGGATGTTTCAACTAATCACAAATTTTTTAGCAATTGTTGTTTGGACCTTTCAAATTTGATGTCTTTTCAATTTTAAAATTAGAGAGAAAGCGATAGAAAGAGAAAATAGCTTCACGGCGTAGAAAGAAGGTACTGTGTGAACTGACGTCAGCAGTGACGTCAGCAAGGCAGCAAGTTGAGTAGAGGCGAGGGACGTGAGTACAGCGCCCGCGGAGCTCGAGTCGCGCATCTCCTTCCACTGACTTTCCACCCTCTCTGCGCGACCCCCACGTATGTCCACGCAGCCTTCCCGTTAAAAGGGCGCGCACTGGACCAGAGAGTCAGTTGTTGGGCAGCTGGTAACCAGCATCCTTACAAAAGAGTTCTACAGGTGGAAACCAGCCATAGATCACACAAGCAACCCATTACCGTGATTCTCACCAAGCGAAATACCGATCATTAAGGTTTTTCTCTCTTCCTCTCTCTTTTCGAAAACCTACAGCTAGTAACCAGCCATAGGTTTTACGAATGGGACACCGCCGTTATTCTCCCTAGACAAATTACTGATTTCAGGACGTGTCAATCTCTGAACATATTCTGTATATAATAGTAAGCAAAAAGATCAAATAACAAATCAAACGAAACGTATATTTTTCTTACTTAAATTCCGCCCTTTCTCCTCCGCTAAGGGGCTAGCTGGCGTAGCAGCCCGCCCGTATACGCTGAAAAAGCTGGAATACCAGCCCTTTCAGCCAAATCGCGATTAACTTCATCCCTATCCCACCTACTAACACATTTGCCTATGCAACTTCTCCGCCCTGGAACATCGTCCTCACTGCTGGTGAGATTACCAGTTTTCTCCGCGAGAGCTGACGGAGAAGTCGTAAATTTCAGTTTCTACTCCAAACCGGATTCCGACGCTCCGGATCGGTAATTGAGCCACTTGCCTTCCCTTCCACTTACGGCGAGTTACCTTTACATACTTCTGGCACCCACCCCCCTCCCCAGAGATATTTCCATCTCATTCTATTTTACAAAATAGAAATCTATTGTCCTAGAAAAGAATACCGACCAAATATAGGGAGCATATTAAAAGTTTAATCTTTTTTGGTTTACAAATTCGACCCATACATAATTTTTCATCTTCGAGAATTGAATCCACGGCAGAGATAATGTTAGATCAACAAAAATACTTCTATTTAAAACTATGTTTATATTATGATAAAAAATGTTTTCATGATGATTTGCTGTACTATGCCACAGTATGTATGTCATTTAAAAAACGATGCCATATAAGAAAGTATATCAAAATGTGTCAGCTTTTTGAACAAAGAATTAAGAAGAAACAGATATTTGTTGATTTAGCGTTACCTCTGCAGATGCTTCAATTTTTAAAGCTTTTGATTTTTTTAATATTACGGCTATTTTAAATCCAAAGGGGCAAGGATTTAGATTTTGATGATGTATTCAAAGTTTGTGTAGAATTATTATATTTATTAATAAAAGCTGCAAAACGTTTTAGAATTATTTTAAATGAAAATAATATTTGTGACATTGCTAATGCGCATTAGTCATTTTTAGTCACTTTTCGGTTTAGATAAAACACTTTTTTACGTTTTACATTATTATTCATGAGATAATTATGTAATCGTCCAAATTTTCGGACTCTAGTTTTTAACAGATCTTTAAGGTTTGGCACTCACTGAGTGCAAAAATCATAAAATTTTTTCGGTGTCTGTATGTCTGTATAGTTACCTAAATGTTGTAGCCAAGCTAACTTATGTATGATTTATCCAATCCAATCAGCCATAGAAACCATTTTTTAGGGTCCGGCAATAAAGACCATGTTCGACAGCCAAAAATATTCGATTATAATTAAAAAATTTAAATCATTTTTTAAACAGTACAATTTTCTTTGCCAAATTTCTGCACAAAAAGCGTCAAGATTACTTGTACAGGTTCATGAGCAGTTTCGTTTACAGAATCATATGCAGGATCATGCGCTGGATCCTGCGAGGTTCATGTACAGTAATTTTTAGCTAGGTACTTTTTCAGAATACTCAAAAAAACTGTGGAATAAGAACAAAAAGATACAAGACTTTGCCACATCAATATGAGCTACTCTAACATTACCAGTTTAGACGCCTTATTTTGTTCGACTTTCAAAAATTCATAAATTTGCATTTTTTTTCACAGAATTAAGTTCACAAGGGTGGCTTCGTGGTATTCTTGCAAACAAAAAAATCTTTCCCACAGGCATGCATCGCAGGCCGAGTCCATGCCCTGAATGCCGGGTTCTTTATAGAGGCTCTTAATGCCTTGTATGCCATCAACATGCCCAAATCATTGCTCGGAATCGTCCTTGTGCTGCACTTGGTGCACCAGCCGGTCCTTCCACGAATGCCGGTCTTTTCACGAATACCAGACCTTCTACAAATGCTGGTCCTTCCACACTTGCTGCAAATTCTTAAAGAAACATTTCAAATTTCGAACTTATTCAAAGCATTTATATGTTTTAAAATGAAATCATGATTCGGACTTCCGTTTCCGGCATAAAAGTTTTCAGTAGCGGCAATTGTGCGGTGCTGATTTTGTTAAATTGCAGTGAGATTCAAGGTGAGTTAATAGTCAGAGTGTGAAGGAAGGGTTTGTGATAGAAAAATTGCGTGTTGAATATAATAGAAGTAAAGAAGTGAATGATATTGTGAGCGATTAAGTTTGTTTTGTGTGGCCTCAGAGGCTAGATTGGAGTGTTTCCAGCGAGGAGAAGGGTTGGGGACAAGTGCAGTCTAGTTGCAAAGCCACGGCAGGCTGGGTAGAGAAAAGCACGGAAGAATTTAAGGAAGCAGGGCGCGCCAGTGCAGTGGTGACGAAAGTTACGCAAACTACGTAGGGTAATACGCGAGGATTCCTTTAAATAAGTTTGATGGATTGCGGGAACTCAAAAAGAAGTGTTCTGCACGCTAAAGCGTAAGTAAAAAAGAAGGGGAAAATATAAAAAACGATAGAAAGGGAGAGATTAAGGTCAGAGAGTTTACGTTCAATCGAGCGGTTCATGAATAGAAAGAGAGATAGGGCGGAGAGAGGAATTAGTGAAGATAAGGTAGAAGTAGGTTTCACCCTATAAAATCCGTCAATGATCAGAACATCGCCAAAAAAAGATCAAAAGGAAGCGGAGGAGAAAGACGAGGGGAAAGAGGAAGACAAGTTTAAACGTAGAGAGCCGAGAGAAATAGAAATTTAAAAGTAGACGAATGCGTGAAATGATAATAGAGGTAATGTAGACGAACGAAAAAAGGCAGGAAGAAAGAGGAGAGGAAATAAAACAAGAAATCAGCAAATAAATAGCCAAGCTTAGAAAAGAGATGAGAGAATAGGAAGAAGTTAGTGAGAATTTGGAAACAAGGATGCAAGCATTAGAACAAAGATCAGAAAAACAAAAAGAGCCTGGTAAAAAAGTAGCACAGTTGGAAAGTAGGAATATAAAGATTGAAAAGTTTAATTGGAAGTCTGGTGGTGGGGAGAGTAGGAATAAGTAGAAGAAGAGGCTAAGAGAAATAGAAAGAAAAATACAAAGAAAAGACATATATGAAAGAAGAAGAAACATAGTGAAGAAGAGTCTAAGATTGAAGGGAAAGGAACTGAGGGAAGGAGTGCTAGATGTTCTAAGAAGGGTAAATGCTAAGGTAGAGATAGCGGAAATGCAAAGTGTAGGAGAGGAAACGCAAAGAGGAGAGGTAATAGTGTTAGTGAAACTAAAGAAATGGGAACATAAGAGGAAAGTGATAACATAGAAGAGGGCGTTATATGAAAGCTCAGAGAGGATGAAGGATGATTTGACATGGGTAGAAAGGAATATGCAGTATAAGTTAAGAAATATATCGCGAGAGGAAAGAAGTAATGGAAAAAAACATGGGTTAAGTATAGAACAA
>JAUELO010431527.1:0-14113 GCA_032357855.1 Amphibolips quercusostensackenii | reverse complement strand
CAGCTTGTACCACTTATACACATTTTTCTTACTCAGAGTAGACTCACCGTATGCAACTGTCAACATTTCAAGAGTTTGAGAGCACTGGATTCCATTTTTCACACAAAATTTAATGCAAACTCTTTGCTCCATTTTTTTAAAAGAAGAAAATTTGCCGAGCACACCACACCCTTCTAACCTTTTACACCTCTGCCAGAAAAACAACACGAGCTATATAGTCAAAACTGTGAACATAAGATCGTGACGAGTGTACCAACACAAGAAAGTAAAAAATTCAAAACTTGAATGTACGTAGCCCGCGAAAAATTAAAACGTCACCTTACTTTTTGAACACACCTCGTACAAAAATGACCAATCAGTAGAACTCAGTCTAACATTAACGTTCTTATGATCACAAGTTTCAAATTTATATCTTGGCGTTGACGGGTGAATACGGAATCCACTATTAGCTAACGAAGAAGACAACGAAGCTTCGAATCTAATAGTAAGGGGTGGGTGGTATTTGTCAACAGGAAAAATAGGTTTAGCAGCGGTAACCTCGCATGAGAACGATGAGATGACTAGATCAAGATATCGATCATTTATATTATTAATATCATTGTATTGTTTTAATTGGTGAATATCCATAAAAGTTTGTGAAGTAAGTGATTTAGTATCAGTCATGATATCAATTATGAGGTGAATTAATTTCGGTATATTAAAATCGCTTAGTATTAATACTTTATTATCCCATATTGTAGAGAAATTTGTAAAAGTCTTGAAAAATTTCTCTAATTCCTTGGCAGAAATCTCAAGGGTGATCTAAGTAGCAATAAAAATAGATGAGTTTCTATCAGAAATGATCTTAACGGCAGTTGTATTTATTTTAGGTACTGTGCTAATAACAGATGAAACATTAATATATTTAGACGTAAATGTAGCTTCTACAGCAATAAGCATTCCGCCCCCCCGTTCTGTCTAATCTTTCATCGCGATAAATATTTAATAGATCAAGATAAAAAAGTTCAGAGCTATTTACATTGCTTCTCAGTTCAGTGTTTGTGAAAACAAGAAAAGCAAAATCAGATAAATCGAAAAAGATACTCATATGACTAATTTTGGTATTGAGTCTGCGAACATTTTGATAATAAATAGATAGATCGTTGAACAAGTCAAGATCTATGACATGTTAATAATTTTAAGTATTGTCTACCTTTATAGACTTGTGATCTAGTTCGCATTCTAAGAGGTGTGAGTGGTTATTTTCTCCTTCAAATTAATTTCGAATTCAACGCGAATTTCTTTGATTTTAATATCTTATTCTCCTCTGCCGCGTCGTATCTGAAGCGTTCTTTGTAACTCTTTGTATTGCATCCTTTGTAGGGGAGTGCGGTCCTGGGCTTGTATAATTTTTTCTAAGAGTTAAGTTCCTGTGGACGAGAGAGCATACTTTTCCAGTATTCCTGAAGAATTATACTAACATTAGTAAGTTTGTAAAACGAGATGACGATTTGTCGAGGCGAATAAAAGTTCTGTTGATATTTACCAATTCTTAATACCTTAATGATTGAAGTAGGGTCATGCGAATTCAAAAATGACGAGAGATAGTCATTCACCTTAAGTGTGTTAGACTTTAATAACTTAGAGAGGGTAACCTCACCCGAACTGTCATCTTCGTCGCATCCATATAGAATGATATTAGACTCTCAAGCTATTTTCTTAGACAACTTAGATATGCAACAAGTGGCTTAATTTTCTAGAATAATCATCAAGTTTCAATGAAACTATATTAATTTGAGACGATATAAATTTCTCGGAATCTTTTTTTGACTTAAGGTGTTGCTTATGCAAGATTTTTTCTAGATGCATTTTCTATTATTTTTAAATGCACTGTTTGCACATTTTGTCCGGTATAGTGTTAGTTTAAAATTGTCAAAATCAGAACTGACACATGTATAATCTTCATTACGCAATACTGTGCGTGAGCATCCTCAGAAAACAAAGAATTAATGTGATTAACCATACGTTATTAATCGAAAAAGTTTACCGAACTAATTAGAGGCACTAATATAACGCAATAATGACAGCTTCCGACAATCAAAGCAAGTTTTATGAAGGAATTAGGAAAAATACGGAGAGCAACTCACACGTCGATGTTCAGTCTTTGGCATTTACAAGCAAGAAATTTTTTATATTTCAGGAAATTAACTATATTCCTATAACTATATTCCTATATTCCTATATTAACTATATTATATATAATTGGAAATTCAGTGATTTTTCAGAAGGTAAATTATACAACAAATATGTCAATTCAGGAAAACTTTCAAAAACATCAGGTCAACGAGACATTGAAGATAAAGGGGATAATAAACCAATGACAGGTACATAAATATAAATATTAAAATATACCTTGATATGTATAGCAATTTAATTTATAAATTTTAAATGCTACAAAGAAATAACCATGATGTTAATAATATCCGCTTTGCATTAGATGAATATGTTGCTGAAGCTTTACTTTAGTTAGGCACGCGTAAAGAACCATGGTCCTATGCCGATAAAAAGTGAAAAATAATAATTAAAGATTTTCAGCATCTCGCAGAGAAAATATAATAAAGGATCTAGGAAAGCGCAGAAGAAAGCTTGAGAATAAAAAAGAGTTCGAAAGCAATAACGACTACTTTAACAAGTATAAGGTTTTGAAACAGCATGTACATAAGAGATATAATTATAATGAAACCGTAAATTGATATTGAAGCATTTTTTCTAATCTTTATTGTAATGTGCTACTTCTAAGCGACAATAATATCGATATTCTGTTAGGATAAAATAAAAATTTTAAACTAGTAACTATCAATAGGAAGTACAAAAAGAAGTGGTGACCAACCCGAAAGGAATGTCAGAAGGCTTTTTCCTTCACGTTGCTGTATGTATCGTTTATTATGTTATAACTTTAAAAATTGGAAGTACAATACTGAAAATATGAAAAAACATATACTTTTTTTTAGAGTATTGTTTAGTTAAAATCTAGCATCGACAGAATTCAAAAGAACCATAGTTCAGTTAACAAAACCATGCAACCGTTTGCAGCAGCCGTCAGAGTAGATATCAAGACCACTACAGAGTCTCACGTCATCATCGAAAATCATCGATTTAAAGTAAAAAGTTTTTCAAGAGCAACAGACGTATGTTTTAAATGCACCCATTAATTACACGCTTTATTAATCAGTAGAAAAATAGATTGTAATAAGATGTTTTGATTTATATTGATTGTAATTATATCTTTCTATTTCATCATATCAGCGCGGCGCTAGTGTTACCGTGCAGTTTGCAGGGCACTCCTTTATATTAATTTTAGATTTAAATGCCTTGTTGCACAGAATGTTAACCTCTGTTACCCAGCGTGGTAAAGTTACAATTACAATAAAAAATTATTTAGTGTGAATAAAATTAGCAAACCTTTAGATGACAAGAGGAAGATTGCTACAGAGCTTTAGGCTCTTGGCAACAGCTTAGGAGACATCTGACTTTCTTTCATAAATGTGAGATTAACATTTGTGCTTATCCAAAAAAATGAAGCTATACTGAAACTAAATATGAAAATGTACAGTCTTATAATAACTTGAATAATAATGTTTCTGTCGTTAAATATGGCATCGCTTTATGTGATGATAGCAATAAAGTCAAAACATTATTAAATCCGATTGAGCAAAAATTTCAAAATTTGTTCTTAATTTTGTTTGAAAAGTTGTATGCTGCTTCTAACTTGCCATGAATACATGTTTAAAAAAATCTTAAATGACACTAAAGATTTACTTGAAGCAGTTATATCAACTGTAAAATCTACGAATGACAATGCTCAAAGAAATGTTTTTGTACCAGAAGAAAACAATGCCATTGATAAAAATTTAAAGAAGATAATTAAAACTGTTGACCTTTTTTCAACTGAATAGAAACGCTTTGAATATTTTGATGATACTTGTTGCTTCATGACAGCTGAAAATCGACTAGTAGGAGATACAATGGATAATCAATTTAACGACCGATGCATGTTTAAGGAGGAAGCTTTGTAAAATCCAAATTTGTACCAGTGAAAGAAGTCATACAATGGCAATATAAGTATTTTTAGATGCCTTGTTAAAAAAATTAATTTCTTGCAAGATCATGTAATAATTTTAAATGCAAATAAAGACAAAAAATCAGTATATCTCTAGGTTTATTGATTGCAGATAATTCAGGATTAAATTCTACAATGGGTGAGTTGAAAATTTTAAAGCGACGTATTTTCATAGATTGTGCAAAACGAAACTTAAAGATACATTTTATGATCGCTTTGAAAGGGAAGATGTGCTGTGCAAAAACATGATTATGAAAGCGATGTGATAAAAGGAATATCGGATTCTGTCTTAAAAGAGATACATGTTTAAAATGAAATTTAATACTTACATGTTCTTGATGATTACTATATGGATGTATTTCACGATTTCCATGAAAGCAATTTGAGGTATGACATAAGCCACGTACTATATCGTTTTCTATTTGAAGTGGATCAGCCAATCACTTTTGAAATCCCTGATGATAGATTACGAACCCTTAACTATCCGTAGACGACGTGAAGAATAAGCCTTCGCCAATTACACTAAATGAGTCTAAAAACAAATCCTTTTCACGTCTGGCAGCAAAATGTATAACTTTGCTTTGGTGTTTTTTTATGCTGATTAGTGATTATGTGCATAATAATGAAGTATGCGAGTCTTATATTTTCTTAAGAAGTATACTTGATATCGCGTCAGCAACAAATATCTAAGTTGAGTGTTGTAAACTGCTTGACAAACATGTCGCTAAACATTACCGACTTTGCGTTAAATTATTTGAAGATACCCTTAAACCTAAATACCACAATATGGTCTATAACAGACGAGTGATGATGATGTCAGGATCAATGAGTCTCTTGGGTACTATTAGAGGTAAAGCTAAGCATAGAAATTGTAAACTAAGGCTCATGCGACTTGTTCTAGGCAAAACATTACTCATACACCTGCTTTTAAACAACAACTCAGCTTATGCTATCCACTCATTTGCAAGAAAGGCTTGGTACTCACATTTGAAATTGGACCAAGTGACATAGTTCAAAACCATTTTCAACTTAAAGGAAAAAATATATATATATATAACACGACACTACCGCGTGAGTTTTGGTCATCTTACATTGAAATACCGTGGGTAAGTTCTAAAGGAATAGATTATAGAGCTGGTACTTGTGTCATACTAAGCTTTGAGTTTCATGATGGTATTAAAGTTAGTATTGTTGATAATATTTTGTGCAATGAGGCAGCAGAAAAATGTTTTATTTGTAATTTCTTGTCAGTCACTGAATACAATAATAAGCTGCATGCATAGTATAAACAAGTATAAACCCTAAATATAACGTTTGTTAAGTGTTAATTTTATTTTCATCACATATGAGTTAGTTTTACTCAAAACGAAATATTCTCATATTCATACCTTATATGTAAAACGATGTTTTAATGAAGTGATTTTTGTTAGACACGAGTTTATACTAAATGATAATTGCAGCTTATTTTTTTCAAAGATTATTAAATATCGTGGGATTTGTACAATAAGCAAAGCATGCTGTGATCAATAATTGATAAAAAGAGTGTAAATTTCTCTATCAATATAAATTTCAGGTCTAAAATAAATTTGCATAAAAGTATTTTACTTTTGTTATATTGGAATATTGTACAGAAGTATTTTACGTTATACATCATGCATCTACTTTTAGTGAACTCACATCAGGGTCCTTAAGACAACCAAAAAATGCACGCGTACCGACTAAGATCTTTTTAATTCAGATTCCAATAGTATAGTGACAGCTATTTTTATTAGTCCCTGTAATAAAAAGAGAATAGTTATACTTATAAATTTGTGTGTGGACACGACTAACTGTAATTGTGAATTCTACTATCTACAGATAGTCGTTTTAACAAACTAAAGTAGTTAGCCTACCTAATTAGATAGTAACGACAACTACTTATGGCCCGGCTAACAAAAATAGTTCTTGCAACTAACCGAATAGCAGTACGGTTATTTACTAACTAAAATAGTAGTCTCAAAAATTTTAATAATTGTCCCAACTAATCTTTTTTTTTCAGTGCAATTGATTCGAAAGAAATTATCTACGTTTGATTTGAAAAAGCTCAATATATATCTTGATTAAAAACTTTTTTTGAAATTTTCATTTTGTATGGGGCACGGAGAAAACTTGTATAGTTGAAGTAACAAAATTATTAAGTTCCATACAATATTGTTGCATTGTATAATAGTTTTTGTTAGGACATCTTTTGTTCGCGTTTTTAGATCCAAATGACATAGTCACCACAAGCACATGCTTTTAGATACAGTGTTGTAGCCCCAACCACCACGCTATTTGTAGCCCAATCACGTTTAACTGCTGCCGCTTTTTTGTGTGGCTGGGTAATCTCATGATATGGTTGTCACAACCACAAGCTGGTAGCTACAGGCTTGTTGTTGCTACAGCCACAGTGTTAGGATCTCCCACACCACATTATTGAAATTGTATCTATTTCTGATTGGTTGGTGCGCATGGCTGCGCAGATTCACGCGCGCTAAAACAGCAAGTCACAAGTAGCGTCGCGTCAGTCGTCACTAATCAGGCCTTCGACGCCATCTCTTTGTTTTTTGTGTACTTTGAACGCAGGTGACGATTTGCATGTTCATGAAGATTTTTTCCTATGACAAGTGCAATGTTTTGAATTTTCGTTTTTTTAATGAGTTAGAGCTGAATAAAACTTTGTGTATTATATGTAAATTTATATATTCTAAGCGAAATTTTTAGACGTTGTACACTTGTACAGTAAGTGAAAAAATATTTAGGAACGGATGCATTTCAAATCAGGCATGTTCTCAATTTTAACTCGCAGAATCTCTTTTTCTTTGTCTTAGTAAAATGCAAATTCAAATAAAAATTTTTGTATCATTAATGCAGAAAATTTTTTCTTCCATCAGCAGTGCTAGCTGTAACAGATACATCCCATTTTGTGAGAACTTTTACTGTGTAGTTATAACAATCGCAGAGTATGCATGCTGCAACTACACAGTGAGGTTGTGAAAACCATGGTGAGTATTTAAAGCAACTGCATAGTGCGGATGTGACAGTTACAGAATATATTTGTGGCAGCCACACAGTGAAGATCCTATAACAAGTCTTTTATACAAACAGCTATGTAGTTGTGGAAACAACAGTTGTAGTCGGGACATATTTCACTATTTTTTGTGGTTGTGACTACTACATTAATGGTTCTCACAATCATGTAGTTTTCTCCGTGCGGTTTACAGTTTTTTTTTTCATTAGCTCGAATACTGTTTGATCTACAACAAAAAATTAAAAAGCACATTCAGTCTAAAAAAAAAAAAATAAATGAAATCATCCATTTTATCTTAGCAAAAAATATTTCATTTACTTTATACTAGTATTACGTTAAACAGATTTTTCAAAAATATTACTTAACAAATATTTTAAAAACCTAACGTAATGGGGACAAATAAGATTTGAATTTCGCAAAGAAAATCTCTGAATTGAATAGTAACGAGTCACTTTACGGCACTAAATTCACTAAATATATAATTCTAAAAAGTTAAACAATTTGTTCAAATATATCCGAGCAACGTCTTTTGGCACTTCTTATATTATTCTCTTTATATGTTACGACATTTATAATAAAGAGTAAATAAACCAATAGAGCTCAGAAGTAATGATGATTGAATCTAAACAAATTTTATTAAATTTTATTAATTTTTTCTAATTTTATTTTACTATCTTACAAATGGCTTCTTAATTTTTTCATTTGTATAAGAACGTATGGGTGAAGTACTCTGAAACTTATGGAATTCGACAATGCATCGGAAGCCGCATTTCCATTTACTATGAAACCAAACGAGTCGAATCCTTTTGCTGCTAGTTCTTTTGGGAATGCCATTCTCACTACTTTTGCGTAGCCTTTTCTTCTGCATTTTTCGATTGTTTGGTTTACACACGTTTCACCGAATTCTAATTGCATAATCCAAGAGAGGAGTTCGTTATTTTTCTTTGAAAATAGTCCAAGTCCTCCATTTAATCTGAACATTGTCATTAGAAAATTCATTGTAATTTCTGGATTTTCCCGGTTTCGACGAGCCCATAATGAATGGATTAGAGGCACGTGAGATGGATTAAGTCTGTTCAAATAACATCCTTCAGGCACCCTGAAAATGTTTAAAAAGTACTCTCTTGAGATTCAGCAAATTCAAATTTTCAATTTGCGTCTCCGTGACAAAATCCTTATTCCTTAAGTTGAATGTCCATTTTGTTTAAATATTATTAATATAATTATATCACATAAATATTCAGGTTTAAATACAGCAGATAAATTTCCAACAAAATGGTTTCGTTCAAAACAAAAAAGACGAATTTTCAACAAAATGCAAGAATTTCTAACCCGAAAGTTGAATTTCCGAAAAAGAAATTAGACTTCTACGAGAAATAGAATATTTAAATTTTCATGAAAAAAATTAATTTGCATGAAAAAACATATTTTTAAGAAAGTAATTAACTCTTCACTCAGAGATCGGTGTTTAACTAAAATAATGAAGCTTTTACTAGCAAAATTAAATGCTAATAAAGTAGTCTAAGTTACAATCAAACAGTATAATTTTTAAGCATGATAAATGAATTATCAACTATAAATGTAATAGTTCTTATTTCAACCAAACAAGATTTTTATTTTTAATTGGAAGCAATTGACTTTATACCAGAATATACGATTTTTTTACCGAATTTTCAAAGCATAAGAATTCAGTTTTTATCTAAAAAAAATAATTCTAAAGTGAAAATATAACAGTAGAGTTGCTCTCACAAAAAAATAAATTTTTAAACAAAAATGATTAAATTTTTTTATTAGCTTCCATTTTATGAATCGTTCTCGCTCATTCGATGACCATTCTGCGACCTCATTATGAATAAGTATTAAATGTATCATGGATTATAAATTATGAATCAATTGAGAGCGTCTTAAATGAAGAAGTCTTTTTCATTCTTATGTGCATTTTAATTATGTTACTAAAAAGTTCATCTGTATAAAACATATATTTTAAATTATACAAATGACCATAAGCGTCAACTATTAAGCATGTCAGTAGAAAAGTTTTCCTGCAAAAAAGTTATTTTTAAAACCTAATTAAGTGATGATTAAAAGATAATGAATATTTTAAGAAATCCTTCTGACAGATTGAAAATATTTATGGTAGAATAAGCTCTCGAAACTTCATTAAATTATCTGCAATAGTCTTTAAGTTATCGTGTTCACAAAAAAAAGTGTGATATTTAGACACATCCCCCTTCTTTTTAGAAACACATTTAGCCAATTGTTCAGAACATTGTACTAGACATTTTTCAAACAAGAAATTGTTCATTAAACTAATTTTTAATTTGTCGAAATAGCTACTATTACGTCAAAATAAGACTTCCTTAAACAAGAGGGAAAGGTGGTAGGAAGTCAGCAATTTAGTTAAACTAACGAAACACTACATTTTTGTAAACAATTTTCTAAAGAGAACTTTTTTTTACAGAAATTTAAACAGGAAAGTTAAATGATGCTAATTTACTTTTTAACAAGTACTTAACAATTTTTAAATACTTATTTTTACAAAATCAGTAAAAACATGTATCTTAGATAATTTTTTTGACGAGTGATGCATAATATTTTTAGTTATAATATCAGGGATGACTAAGCTGTGAAAAATCTTTTTCTATTTTCATTTGATCATCAAATGCACTTAAAGCACAATATATTTTCTCGTACAATGTTTATTAAACTGATCCACCCATTAAGCGTATTTTTCATGTTAAGCGCTAAATTTTGTCAATATTTGCTCAGCCTGATCACCATAAACAATACAGAATCATGAAATAGCGTGTGTCACGTGTCCCAAAAAGGCATGGCGACATCTGCGACGATTGTTTAGGTGTCCAGTCTAATTCACATCTGATCATGATAAAAATAACATAAACTGAATATTATCTTACTGAACTTCGGAAGCAGCACATTCTTCTTTAGGCCTAAAGACAGTGTTTCCGGGTAAGCTTCACTCTATTCCGATATTCCTTGTCTCTTTCAAAGTCTTGATAATAGAGTTAAAAACAGAAATAATACGAGAACTAATGGCGTAGAACCTAACACCTTTTGTCCATTGAATGATTTTTGTTTCTGTGACAGCCTTGTACAAAAGTTCTTCGAAGCCCTCGTGGGCAAAAATTATTACATCATACACTGCAAACTGAAAATCCATCATAGAACTGATTTCTGAAAAAATACAACTATTTTGATATATCTAAAAATACTTACAGATGATATCGCCACAAAAATGCCAGATTTATGATCTCCTTCTGGGCAATAAATTGTGTGCAGCAAATTTGGTTCTTTCAACCTCCACTCAATGGCAGTTCGAACGAAATAGTAATACTAAAATACAGTTGTTTTTAGAATTCACATCTAAATAAATCTTAAATATTTTGTTTTTATACTCACTTCTAAGTTAGTAGGCCAATCTTCCTTTAATGTTTGTGCAAGCAGCGGCCATTTTTCAAGTGCCAAAGGCAGCAAAATATCAGCAGAATGGGGGGTCTGAAATCTAGGGTGCGCTAGTGTTGTGAACTAGCGCAAGGGGGTTCAATTTTTAAGAAGCATTTTTATTTGTGGATAAAAGTGGTTTCGTTTGTTTTTAAAAGTTCAAAACAATAACTGAATTATGAAGTTCAATATTTTTTTAAAAAATGTGTTTCAGATGGATCTAACATATACAGTAAAAAATCACATTGTCAGTTATAATCATTTTTTGTCAGACAAAAACAATTCTTTTGCTATATCATCTAAGTTAAACAGATTATAAGCTTAAATTAGTTTTAATTCATTTATATCATAAAAAATTTGATCCAGAACATGCAAAAAATATTAATTATGTGCGACTATTATTAAAATATAAGTGTTATCTAAACCTTAAGTTGACGTTTTCCGAGATAGTAAATATTTCTTTATTATACAAATTTACTTTGAGTTTATGTTTGCGCCAAAATACGTTTATGAAAACTTTTGAACGTTTTGAAACTCTGATAATATAGTGAAAAATTTGTTTAAAAAAAAACATGCCCTTCCAAATTCGGTATTTTGTAAGTGAAGACGTTTACTGAAAATGATGAGCAAATTTTCTAACCTGTTGTCGGCTTGACCTATCAGGTAGGTGGCGCAATCTAGGCGTATAGGGTTCGTGAGAATGAGAAGAAGCACCAGAATGTTCGTCCAAACGTCGTCGTACCGGTAAACCTAATTGCAATAACAATTAAGGGAAAATTAGTGAATTTTCAATTGTTGATAATTAAAAAAAATGCTCAGTTTGTCCGTATCTGTTCACTTTACGAAGGCGCCTTCAAAACAGCTGTACATTTTTGTAATTCACTCATTAAGCGAAAATCGTCTAAAACACAGCTTGTATCGTAATAAAGGTTAATCAATTGCGCTTAAGATAAGTTCTCCTTTGTATATGGACAAAAATTAGTTTAGAAAATATCAATCGCGAAACATGAAAATCATGATTTTTTTCGCGTCACTCTGTCGATGCTTGACTTTTAATGACGAGATCTTCAAAGACACTAGGTCAATTTGACCCCTCAATTTAGTTAACGTAGGTAACAAACAGGGATACGGAAATCGGGTTTAAGAAATAAGAACATGAACTGCAAAGTAAATCATTGACAGCAAAACAGTTTGTTATTTTTAAGTTTTAAAATGAAAGCGTAAGACATTCTTATTTCGGACATTTTTTATTCAAACGGTCATTCTCTGTTGACAAGTCATATTTTCTGCTAAAAATTGAACTACTTTGTTTTCGTGAATAATTAATATTTGTTATGAAAAATAAAAGTTTTTAATTAAAAAAATGTAATTTTGTTGACAAAACGTCTCTTTCAGTGGAAAATTAATTTCTTTGGTTGGAATCATTATCTTTTTGGTTAAGAATGTAATCATTTATCGAAAAATGCAATTGTTTTGTAAAAAGCTTGCAATTTGTAGTTTGAAAATTGCACTATGGTGTTCAAAATTTATTTAATTTGTTGACAATTATTTTTCTTTTTAAGAAAATTAATGTCTTCTGTTTAGAGTTCAACCATTTAGTTAAAAATGATGTATTTTAATCAAAATTTGTCTTCTTTACACTATAAATTTTAATAAGTAAAAAGTGACTGACTGGAAGTAAAATTTCGATGGTTTAAATACAGAAAATTCGACGACTGTCAGGTCAGTGAAAAAGTGACTTTTTAAATGATTGATTTTGGTTTACTAATGAAATTAGTCATTTTAAATGCTCTTTTACGTTCATTTGCAACTAGGGAGGGTAGATTTTTAACTAAAATGATAAAGCTTTAATCTATAAATACATTTTGAACAAAGTAGATTAATTTTCAACCAAACTAGTTTTATTTGAAACTAAAGAAAATCATTTTTTTTACCAAAGAGATGAATTTTTAGCGGAAAAAAAACCTTTTTGAAAAAATTTAACAAAGTGTTCAAATGTGAACCAAGTAGTTAAATGGTGAAAAAAAATTCATTATGCGCCAGAAAAAATTATTTTATACCCAAAAAAGACGAATTTTCAACAAAATACATTTATTATGAACTAAACTGTTTGATTTTAAACAAAAAAAAATCAATTTTTAGGCCGAAGTGGAATAGTTAAAATTTCAGTTGAAAACATGAATTTTTAAACTTAAAACTGAATAATTTTTAGAAAAATATTTCTATTTTCCAACATAAAGATGAGCTTCTAGCTAAAATGGTGAATCTTCAAACGAAAATAATAAGTTTTTAACAAAGTACTTTTACTTTCACCCAAGGGATCGTCTATACAGGGTGTCCCAGGCTCAAGTGTCTGGAATTATAGCTGTATAAAAATGTAAAAAATAAATCCAAAATTTCTTTTCTGAAAATCTTTTGAAGTTTTAGTTTTTGAGTTGTTAAGTATACAAGCTGGACTAATCAGGAGCGCAATGCGTGTACGTGTGCAGGAGTCCAACCTAGGTTTAGTGAAGAGGACGCCGAGGTGGGGTTCGCGACAGTTGCAAATGAAAAGGAAAAGGGATTTTGGACATCTTTTTAAAATTTATATATTTGTATATTTGTATATTTGTATATTTGTAATAGTCCGGACACTTGAGTCTGGGACACCCTGTATATTACGTAAGACTTTTTTTTCTGTATATAATGAATAATGAAATAACAATGAATAATAATAAAAATTTTTGTGAAGTTGAAAAAAAACACAACGATAAAAACAGAAGAAAAACGTCTTACGTAATATATGGAAGATCCCCACGTAGTTGATTTCCAACCAAAAGAGATTGTAATTAACAAATTTTAAAACAGTAGAATTCAATGAAATAGTATGATTTTTAACTAAACAAGATCACTTTTTAGCCATCTCATGAAACAAAAATTAAGAAGTTCAAATTTAAATTAACAAAATTAAATTTCAATTGAAAAAACTTATTATTAAGAAAATAATAAAATTTTCCACCAAAAGAATTAGCTTTCTACCAAAGACGAATTTTCCACAAAGCACATTTTTTTACAACTAAAAATAATCAATTTTCGACCAAAACAGAAATATATCAACTTCCAGTCAAAAAAATTAATTTAAAAAAAAATAAACTAACTTTAAACTAAAATCATGAATCTTGAACAAACAAAAAAATAAATTTTCAACAAAGCAGTTCAACCTTTAACTAAGCAGGTCAATTTTCAATCTAAAAAATATAATTGTCAACGAAAAAAAAAATAATTCTCAATAAAAATGCAACAGCTGACGTTTTAACCAAACAAGATTTTTATTTCAAATTATATTTTTTTATAATGAAAGAGTTTTTTCAGGTTTCAATCTTGTGAATAACTACGAATCTTGCCGCCGTTTCGTGAACGTTGCAGTTCACTTCTTCAGGGCTAACGTGAAATTGAAGTTTCAGGTTATGTTGTTCTTATATGTATGCTCTCTACGATGCCTGTGATTGGCCATAGCGCCCCAC
>JAUELO010431224.1:0-14121 GCA_032357855.1 Amphibolips quercusostensackenii | reverse complement strand
ATAGCTTAATTCATCCTTGTACTACTCAAAGCTGGACACGCACTTATCAATATCATTTCTGTTAGGTGGATACATGGCTGATAATATTGCCCACTTGAAGCACTCGTTGTCATTCACATTTTGCACGTTTACACATGCTTCTTCTCTTTTGATACGTAGAAAAAGATCAATGTAAGAGATACCTTCAATAGGGCCTAGTTTGTTAATATTCACGTCTAATTTTATAGTAGACTGTAAGGTCTATTCAGAGTCTTTCTCTTGAAACTCCTCTATTTTAGTTAGGCTAGTGTATCTTGCGTTGTTGGTAAACCATAATTTCAAATCTGTGGTGACGCATATCCTTTCATTTTTTTATTTAAAGTTCTTTACATCAGGATTCTTCTCACCAATCTTATAGATACGATGCATTGTGTACAGTATTAATTATAAGAACTCTATGTTTACGTAAGGCTGAGCCTACATATATAATGAACACAACTTGAACGTCATCGAGAAAGGCAAGAACATCCCTGTGAACTATTACAATCCATGTTTTAACTCTGCTCTCGAATACTTTCTCAACGTTAATCCACTGCACTCAATCGATAATGTCATTGCATTTTGTTCTAAAGTCTGCTTCCCTCTTTGGCAAGCAACTCGAAACAAGCTTCAAGACATTTCAAATGTTTAATATTATTTAGACACTTTCTTCTCTGATTTATTGACAGTCGTAGAATACATGGCAATTTTTTTTGCATTGTTTTTAAACACAATATGCTTTCATTTCTCCATCGGCTAACTTTGTTTAATTGTAGTACTCACTTTCACTGCACTGCTTCGCACAATGAAATAACTGCACACCACTCTGATGTCTTCTTTCATTGGTTGCTACCTCCACTCCGTCAATACTTTTAGAAGATTCTAGAATTTGGGTTTTCCCCTAGCCTCGAATTCGTAGTGAATTTGATACAATAGAGACACTGTCAGTCTCTCTAGGCTCTTTGGACTTCTTGAGAATCTAAGAACCCACAAGGAAATAAAACTATAACAGAAAGAAACACTTAACACTTCACGAAGAACACTTTTTACTACAAGAATCACAACTTACTCTTTTTTTGTAATCAGACTCTTCTTTTTGACTATTTTTTTCCTGAGACGCTTAGACACTCAGTACAATTCAAACTGAAATGCGCGACTCTGTATATGGGCTTTTCAAAGACAAGTCCCCAGCATGCCCTACCAGGACAGGAAGCGCGGAGAACCACACGACGAGACGCAGTAGCATGTTTCTAAACTTCAGCGTCACACTCTGGCGGTGAATAAAAGATTACATTTTTTAAATATCTGTTTAAAAGCGACTGTAGGTTAATTAGTACAGAAGTAAACCTTTTTGCACGTTGATCTTTTACCGAATGCGGTGGCCCGCAACTTAGCGTGGACATGAAAAATGACTTGACAGCTGCGTCATCTATTGCTCATGAAAATTTATTGACTGGTGGCATATTATCACGGAACTATTATTCTTTGTCAGTTATTCACCGATCACTGTTTTACAGACGTTTAGCTTGGAAACGAACCCTGCCGCCGAACTGTGCTTGTATAACTACTTACGAAAATTAAAGTATTTACTTGAAAGCTGAACTACTTTGTAAATATGTACGTTCAAAGATTTATCCTTTTTGCTTAAAAATAAAACTTCTTTCCTAACAATTCATTTCTTAGGACTTATTACTTTAATTCAAAATTCAAATCTTTTAGTAAAAATTTATTTCTCTTCGGATGAAAGCTTACTATTTTAAGAGAAAATTTACGTTTTTCATTTTTGTTAAAAATTAATTTTTTTCAGATGAAAATCTCTATATCTTGTTGAAAATTAATTTTGCTTAAAATTTCATCTATTTGGTTAAAATTGTAATTTTAATTGCTAAATATCTATCATTTAAGTTAAAAATTTATTGGTTGAATAAAAATGCAACTACTTTTTTTTGGTTGAAGATTTATCTCTTTTGACTTAAAATTCCAAAATGCATCCCTTTGGTTAAAAATTCAACTAATTAGTAAAAAATTAAAAAAATTACGCAAATCACAATCGTTTGATTATTTTTCAACATTTATGGTGGAAATTTTTTTCTTTGAATGAGAATAGAACTTTTCTGTGAAAAATGTTATACTTTAGTTTTTAAACTTATTTTTTTCTTGAGCGAAAAATTGGGCCCTTCATTTTTGTTTGAAAATTCATGTATTTCATATCAGTTAAAAGTTGAATAAATTTCTTAAAATACCATTGTTTTGATTTGACTTTAAACATTTGAGTTGAAAATTTCTTTCTGTAAAGCGAAAGTAAAATATTTTGTAAGAAAAGTTTGATTTTTCAGTTTGATAATTCATTTTTTATATCATAAATTTAGAACTTCTATTTTTGGCTTAAAATTCGGGCACTTTGTTGAAAAAAAGGAGCCCAGCGGTACTAAAGCTTTTATTATTATTGAAAAGGCTACCATTATATTTCTAGTTTGGAATTCATCTCGTTTGGTTACAAATTCTATTATTTTATTAAAAATTTGATTTTTTTGTTGAAAGTGCCTCCATATTGTCAGAAAGACATCTTTTGTGTTAAAAATTAAACTCTGTTAAAAATTATTTCTTTCAGAGGGAAGTTAAATTTTTTTCTTGAAAATCAATGCGTTTTGTTGGCAATTCGTCTTTATTGGTAAAAATTTGATCTTCCTAGTTAAAAATTTATCCTTTTTGGTTAAAAATGCAATTGCTCGGTTAAAATATTTTTTTTCATTAAAAAATTGTTTTTTTTTTAAATTATATATTTTGTAATCTAAAAATGTAGCTGTTTTATGAATGGTTGAAATTTTATTTTTTGTATTGGATAAGTAGAAAATTCTCACTTTTTGATAAAAAACTAATGTTTTTGGTCAAAAATTAAACAATTTTGCTGAAAATTCGTTTTCTTTTTTGTTTCAAGTTTTTCTTGCTTTTAGAATTTTTATCTAAGAATTTAACTATTCTATTCTTAGTTCAAGCTTTATCAATGTCTCACTTAATCGTTGCATTTTTCACCAAAAAGTTTATTATTTTGCTAGAAAACCAATTATTAACAAAATAAATACATTCGTAAACAAAAGTTTGATTTTTCAAACTACGGAGATTAATTTTCAACAAAAAATTTGAATAGTTAAGCTTTTATTAAAATATCTAATTTTTAATCAAATAGTTTAACTTTGAGGTAATTAACTATTAACCCAAGAAGACGTTTAAAAAAATATATATGTGTTCAGCCTAATAGCTGAATTTTCAACCAAGAGAACTAATTTTCTACCAAACAGTTAGGCGTCGAAACTACAAAATTATTTAACAAAAATAGAATTTTTATTTTACATTTGAAAAAAATAAATTTCCATAGAGAAAGCGAATGTTCTACAAAGTTTTCTGTACCAAATTGTTCTATTTCTAAGACAAAAAAAAGGAATTTTTTATAAAAAACATTGAAGTTTCCAACTCAAAAAAAAAAGAATTTAAAAAAAAAAAGTTAATTATCAACTAAACAGTTCAACTTTTAGTATAAAAAATTAATTTTTACCACAAAAAAATTAATTTCTAAAAAAAATTGTATAACTTTCAAACAGCTATTGGAATTTTAAACCTAGAAAGTGAAATGTTTAACAAAAAAGATAATTAATGATATTTAAATAGAACAAGATTTTTATTTTAAATAAATTACAACTGAATTTGCCCATAAAAGGCAAATTTTGCATGAATTTTTCACACAATAGTTAATTTTTGAACCAAGAAGAATAATTTTCAATAAAAATTAAAATTTTTCTGGAATAAGTTGTATTTTTAACCACGAAACTTGATTTTATACCAAAAAGGACAAATTTTCAACAAATTACATAAATTTTCAACCAAACAATTGAATATCTAATCTAAAAAATACGTTTTCAACCAAAAATAGAATAGTTAAATCTTCATTTAAAAAGCGATAATCATCAATTTTAAAAATTCAAGTTTTTACAAAATACTTCAATTTTTAACAAAAAAAAATTTAATTATTAAACAAATTGTTGAATAGAATAGAATAAGAATAAATAGTAAAATTTTGATATTTTGTTCATGTTGAAAATTCGTCTTTTTGGTAAAAAATCAATCTTTTTGATGAAAAATTGATCATTACGGTAAAAACTAAATTATTTGGTGGAAAGTTAATTTTTTTAGTTAAAGATTTATAAGTGTAGTTGAAAGTTACAATTTTTTTTACTAAAATTTTTTTTTAACTTAAAATTCTACTATTTTTTTGTAAATTTGTCTTTTTTAGTATAAAATCAATCTATTTGGTTGAAAATTTATTTTTTTGGAAAATTTATCATTTTAGTTGAAATATTGTCTTTTTTGGAGATAATTAATCTTCTTGATTGAGAATTGATCTTTTAGGTTCAAAATTAATTAATTTGGTTAATAATAAAACTTTTTCCAGTTTTAGGTTAAAAATTGAAATCTTTGTAAAAATTTAACTACCTGGTTGAAAATTCTTGTATTTTTTCGAAAATTCTTCTTTAAAGTTGAATTTGACTGTTTTTTATTTTAAAGAAAATATTTTTTTGTTCAAATATCAATGATAATTTACCTATTTTGGTTTAGAAATTCATCTTTCAAAAATTAATTCTATATTTCTTGGTTAAAAATGCATGGCTGCATGGCTGATGATTAAATTTCTTTTATTTAAATTAATTGTCGTTTTTGAAACTTTATTTCTTTGTTTAAAAATTAAACCATTTCGCTAAAAATTGATTTTTTTTAATTCGAAATAATTTAGAACTGAAAATTAAACTATTTTATTTTTTCTTGCAAATTAATTTTGTTTAGTTGAATATTTATGAATTTTGCTAAAAATTTGTATTTTTGGTAGAAACTTAATCTTTTGCAATAAAAATTACTCTTTGGGGCTTAAATTTGAACAAATTTGTCCAAAATTTATTTTTGTAGTTAAAGATTAATTTTTTCTGTTGAAAATTCGATTTTTTGTTTATTAAAATTATTTTTTTTACTGAAAATGTAACTTAAATTTTTGATTCAAAATTCACTTTTTTTGCTGTAAATTCAACAGTCTGGCGAAAAATTCGTCTTTTTTGGTAGAAAATTATCTTTTTGGTAGAAAATTCAATTTTTTTGTTAAAAATTAACTTTTTTTAACAATTTAATATTCTTACACATAAAAAAGCTGTCTTTATAAAAGTTGCAGCAATTTTAAGAAATAATTTGACCTAGTTAAATAAATCCCACAAATTAGTCATTTTTTTATAAACAGATTAAATATACAATTTCGGAAATGTGCCGGTTTTGCGCAAGATAATAGTGAAATTTTCTACAACATGAAATTTTGTTTTAAATATACAAAAAGTGTTTCTAAAAATTTGTTTGCCGAATTGTCCTTTCTGGAAACAGTAGATCTTAATATTTAATTATCACATGCAAAGATTTGACAAAGAAGATAGTTGCCTAAAAATTGATCTTATTTGGATTTCTCAACTTGGGTTCGCTTTAAAAACAGTCAATTTTTTTATTTGAATTATTTTTATTGCAGTCCTTTTCCAAGTAACGTGCGAATTATAAAAAAATTTTAAAAATCTTTTAAATTTTGAATCCACTGTATCCGGAATCGTCTTCCTCAAAAAGAGGTGGCTGTATTATTTTAATTTTTTTCTCGAAACTTTCGCAGCGTGTTAGACAAAAATGTTAATAACAAAACTTAGTCAAAAAAATAATAAGTAACTTTTAGCCAATATAATGCAGAAATTTATTAACACCGCTACCATGAGTGTTTGTATAAGCTCAGAAAAGTATATTCAATAAACATTATTTTAAAACCTAAAATCAATGAAGAAGTATAGAAATTCGTTTCATAGAGACGTGTATCATCGGTGATTATTTCCAGATCTTGAATTATTTAACAAATATGAGCATAATTATTCGTAGCTGAAAATTTTCTATTATTTTGATTAAAGACAATATGATTCTATGAGTAGGCAAACTTTATAAGCCGCCTCTTCTCAGTTTCGAAACATGCCTCGGCAACACTTCCTGATAATAATGTGCATCGAGCGATAGTAAATATTTAATTTTTTTTATCATCAGAAATAATAGTCACATTTTAGAGGTTCATCTTTCTAATTAACTTTATTAATTAAAAAAAGACATGATATTGGTAACCAGAATCATAACAGAGTGACCCAAGAGAGTATGAAGATTTTAAAGCCAAGAGAGGAGGGAATGCATTTGATATGGATATGAATTTCATACTGTGATAATACCAAAAAATTGATGAATATTTAGAAAATATGTGCTGTACGGATTCTATAAAATCCCTTGGAATCTATAAACAAGCCCTTAAAACCTTAAAAATATTAGCATATAGAAATTAAAACGTGCTTTGAAAATTTTTTAAACATTATGGTCCAATCATTTGTATCTAAGTCATTCTAATTCTTGCAACATAAGTATAATGTGCCACATCTATCATAAGGAATTTTGTAAATATTTTTCAACTTCTTAAACAAAAATATTTTAGAAGGTTAGGCGAAATGCCTATAATATGAAAGCAACTTTGGTACAACTAGTCAATATATTCTGATATACTGTTCTTAGATTCTCATCTACTTAGAAATAATGAAAATTGCTAATAATTTGGTCGTCACTTTTATGTTCAGCTTCAAGTCTATTAGTGAATATAATAATAACTTGAATATACTTCTCCTATTCTTATCTTCAAGAACATTTTTTATTTTTTTGCAAGTAACAATTTGTTTTTCGAGTCCAGATTTACTCCTAATTGTTATTTTTCTCCAAACTCAATTCTGGTTTGTTCTTGATATTTGTACGCTACGTGGTACTTAGTTCCATTATATAAAAGTATGAGGCCTGCAAACGTTTCAAAAACATTGCAGTTCACTTCTTCAGAGCTAACCTAAAACTTAATTTCCTAATTTTGTTGTTCTTATATATACTCTTAACAAGGCTTGTAATTGGCCATAACGCTCTACTACGGGGCCTGTGATTGGTGAGAGCGCGTCACCTTGGAGATTAGTCGAATTTTTTTTGAAAAATAATGTATTTTCTTGCGATAACGGTTGTTTTGTCAAATGAAATGCTATTTCCTGTTCCGATAGGATGCTGAGATAATGCTGACTGCGTGAAATGCTTTAGCCTGAACTAAATCGTATGTTCCTTGACACGTTGGTATACCGCTCTCCCGGTTTCTCCAATATAGACTTTGCCAAAATAACAAAGGGATTTTATATACTTTCGGGTCATGTAGAGGTGCCTTTTCATCTTTAGGGATATTTAGAAGTTGTCCTTTTTTTTGCAGGTAGTTCAAATATTGTTTTGATGCTGTGTTTTGTTTAAAATTCTATCTATTTGTTTTGTGATATTTTAAATATAGGGTAGGATAGTGGTCTTTTTTCTCTCCCTTTCTTCAGTAGGTTGTGTACTTGTTTTTTTCAAGTGTATTTCCTTATTGCTTCATCAATATGTTTGTAGGTGTAATCGTTATCTATTAGAATTTGTTTCACGTTTCATAAGATCTTTTGTAAGTTATCTTTATCTGTCATTGAGACCGATCTGTATACAATGAAGTTGATGACCGATTGCTTTTAAAATGGTTGTTGGTGGGAGAAGGCATGTAGATATATGTTTGTATAGTACATTTTCTGTAAACTTTATTCCATACTGTGTTATCAGATCATTTGTAATGCATTTAATGCATTTAATAATCACTTAATGCATGTAATGCATTTTATAATCATATAATGCATGTAATGCATTTAATAATTATTTGTCCGTGCCTTCAGATAACAAATTTGTGGTCAACTTGTCGGCACAAAAATTTTGATTTGAGCTTAGATTGATTAAAGCTTTTAGCTTCTAGATGTTTCATAAAGATGTCAGCTGTTACAGGTGAGATTGAAGATCCTATTGCTGCTCCTGAGGTTTGTTGGTTAAATTGGTTATTGAAAGAAAAGTAAATATTATTCAGATAGTGTTCTATAAAAGGCATAAGATCACATGGGTGGTTTGCAAAGGATTTATTAATATAATTTTTGTAAGAGATTTGTACTTTCGTAAAGAGAGATACAGCGTCAAAGCTCACTAGTATGTCCTTCGGTTAAATGTAAATCTATTGTATCGTTTTGATTGATTGGCCCATCAAGTTCGACCAGTCTTAGCGTTAGGGCACTCTAGCTAATCCCAGGGCTCGTAGTGAGGCGCTTTGTCCAGTCACAAGTATCGCAACGAGTATGTATGAGAACAGCATAACCTAAAACTCCATTCCTAGTTTGGCTCTGAAAAACGAGCTGCAAGGATCACAAATGTCAGCAAGATTCATACTTCTGCACAAGACTGAGACCTAAAACACTTTCTTTTATTATAATGAATCACTGTGAAAGCATAAAATCTTTTATCAAAGGATTCTACAGAGAGATTTTTTGTCTTACACTTACTCTACGGTTACCCATCGAGCCCTGTAAAGCGCTCTTGCGGAGCTCACTGTTCCGCTCAAGTAAAACGCAAGCAGCAGAGTCATCCGCAAGCAACAAAAATTGCCCTTAAATAGCAGATGCGTTTTGAAAAGAGGGGCATTCGAAAGAAAGACATTAGCGTGAGAAAGGAGAGACAGTGCAAAACTAGGTAATATTGAACTTTGATCAATGTCAAATTCAGACCTACGCTATGATTCCAAAAAAGTAGTAAAAAGTATAAGAAACTGAAAAACAACTGCACAGACGGAAAAAGCAAACCTTTTTCTTTTTCATATAATTAAAGGAAAATACACCAATAAGGTCAGCATGATGCTAACTTGACACGTAACAAGTGTTTTCCCGCCTTCCTTTTTTAACCATTCAAACTTTTTTTTCAATCAGCCCTTTTAAGGTCTAACACATTTTTTAAATCAATAATTTATTTATTGTCCTCATTCATGTTTATGTTCGGGAATCACAGCGTAGGTCTGAATAGAAAATGATTAATTACATAATTCTGCACTGCTTTTTTTTCTCTTTCTGTCACTTTTCACTGTTTTAAATTAATCATAGTGTCAGTGAAAATCTTAAAAGCTTCAAGTCTGAATTTCAAGTTGATTAAGTTGCAATACTTCTTTACTCTAAAATGTCTGTCCCTTGCCTTTCTAACGTCCCTCTTGCTAATTGCACCTGATACTGCTTGCTTCATGGTTTGTATCTCTGGTCCGCTGCTTGCTTGAGGCAAGCTGCTGCAGTGTAAATTAGGAAAGAATGTACTGTCAGAACTCGACTCAAGCGAACCATAGGCACCCAGCGAGTGGGTCAAGGAGCTGGATGAGGAACCATGAAGTAATTTCAAGCCAGTTTTCCTACTTAATTCAACACCTATAGTATGCCTAGGTCTTCTCATGCTAAGCCACTTCTACTTAAAGCAAGTGTGCTTCATTTAAATGAAAGAATACGATACAGTGAATTCATCTTGCACACATACTGAAAAAAACATCTCTAACCCTTTTGTCAACAACGAAATGATTTAAGACGTGTCTGAACGACATAATTTTGCAGTCGCCCTCTTTAAAGTTCCGAAATAAGAAATCATCAGTAATTTGGAATCCTCAGTATATACCCGTTTACTAAAAAAGCGATTAAAAGACGACGTAGGACCGCAAACATCTAACGCCAAGCCTAACTTTTTTTTTTTTATCTTAACCAAACAAGAAAGAACAGCAATTAAGGAGTCAGTCAGAATAAACATATCATAATATTGCCCGCAGATAAAGGCAACACGGCAGTAATAATGTATAAAAAAGAATTTAAAAACAAAATCATCGACCATCTGATGACCATTCATGTAAAAAACTTATAAAAGACCCCACAAAAACAATATTCAGCAATACCAAAACCCTTATAAAAGATTTTTACCTTTAAAGCGAAACAATTTCTAAATTGATAGCCACTAACCCTATCTCTCTAAAACTTAACGGACTTTAAAAAATCCACACAAAAAACATTCCACTCAGACCGGTCGTCAGCGCAATATACTTATCAACTTACAACTTAGAACGTCTCCTCAGCAAATAATTAAATTCTCTAACAGGAAATTCTATTACACATGTCAAAAAGGATACGACATATTTCCCTTCAACCCCAAGACATCCCAGTGCGTTTTTGAGTAGTATTTTTCTTTACTAAAGTACCAATTTATGATACAGTCGATATTATTTAATCCTTTTTAAACGTTCTCTCCTAACTCATACCTTTGCTAGAACACTGTCCCAATGATACTTTCTTTTTTTTCTTAAGCCAATTCTACGGACAAAACACAAGAGCAGCAATGGGATCTCCAGTCATACCTGTAATAACCAAAATCTTTATGAAACATCTAGAAACTAAAATCTTCAACCAATCCAAGCTTGAAACAGAATTCCGGGTCCGCTACGTTAAACAACACCTTCAACATCTGCATACATGAACTAAATTAACTGCAAAAGCTTTTCGATAACATCAACCTATTACATTACAATATTCAGTTAACCATGAAAATATAAAGAAGCGGAAAATTGCCTTTTTTGGAGGTACTAGTTCACAAATAGACTGATAACACATTATGACATAAACTTTACAAAAGATCTACTTGTACAAACAGAAACCTAAACACTTGTTCTCACTACTGCCTATCTCAAAAGCAATCGGTCATCAACTCCTTTGTATAAAGAGCTGTTTCCAAAGAAGATAAAAATAAGTAACAAAGAAATTTAAAAGCGTAAACCAAATTCTAATACAGAGCTATTACACACACAAAAAAATGGATTTAGCAATAAGAAAATACACTCAAAATAATAAGTCATCACAATCTACTAAAGAAAGGGAGAGAAAAACGACTATCATCTTACGCTACATCCAAGGTATCACAGAACAAATAGAAAAAATTCTCAATAAACACAACCTTCAAACCATATTTAAACAATCTGCGAAAAAAGGACAACCTTTAAGCTATTCTAAAAATAAAAAGGCACCTCTAAGTGGTAAGGGTGTATATTAGGTATCTTGCTTTTGAGGCGAAGTCTATACTAGAAAAAATGGGAGAGCGGTGAGTTATCGTATAAAGGAACATGAAAGTAGTGTGAGGCTAAGATCTTCTAAGCAATCAGCATAAGCTGCGCATTATATCGAAATAGAACATAGTATTTTATTTGACATAACAACCGTCTATGCAAAAACAAACAATATTTAAAAAAAAAAAACATAGAGAAGCAATCAATATCTTAAAACACCCCAATAATAGATATAATACTGATCCAATTTGTCTTTTCATCCTCTAGCATTTTTTTGAAAAATACTTTATTAGCCAATCAGGAAGTGAACTGCAATGTTGACAAAACGTCGGCAGAATTAATACTTTTGCACAGGAATAAGACCTGAAACATTTACGTTTATGTTCTAGATAAAAGTTGTTTTTAGGTTAAAAATTATGAGTTTAGTTAGAAATTTTATTATTCCATGTTTGGTTCTGAAATTATAAAGTTAACTTCTTCAAAATTTAACTGTTCGGTTAGAAAAGCGTTAAGTTTGTGAAGAATTGGTCTTTTTCGTAAAAAACCTATCTTAGTCATTGAAAAATCTACTGCTTAATTTTATGTTAAACAACCTTGCTCTAAATTACTTTTTTTTTGTAAAGATTTATAATATTTTTAAAATTTTTATCTTTTTTGTTGAAATTTAATCTATTTTGTGAAATTTTTTTTGTTATCAGTGATTTTTCATTTAGATTTGCAAAATAACGTCTTGGAAAATTTAAATTATCTAATGAAAATTATTTTTCTTCTAAACAATTACGTTATCAGAAAATATAACTATTCTAATTTTTATGTAAGCTCGTTTTTTTCTGTTTAAAATTTCACTATTAGCCAGATAAAACAGGTGCTCGGTTAAAAATTCGTGTTTTTTCATAGAAAAATAATATTCTTGGTAAAAACTTAGAACCTCCAAAAAAACAAAAAACTGGAAAAAAAATTTGTAACAAAACCACTGCACTCACCTTTTGTATTATATAATCGCTTGAGTTTAGTTGACGTGAAGATAATGAGAGTGCGTATCTAGCTGCTTCTACAGTATCGTCAGCGCGGACGGTGAAGAAAGGCCTGCTACTTACTGCACTTAAGCCTGTTACACGTGATTAATTTCAATAACAATTTCATCAGAAATTGCTGCTCCTGAGGAACAAGTATTTACAAACAAAAATGTTTTTTTTAATGGATCTATAACTTTCATCTAAAAACTTTTCAAAAATTTCTTTTATTTGACGAAATAAGAACCTCGCGCAAAATTTACATAAAATAGGTTTCGCTTGATTTTGATTAGGCTACGTAAAATTGTTGTTCTCACCGTCTCGATTAAAATTGTTATTTGACAAAAACAGTCCAAAAATGGACAGCTTTCGAGTAACATAGAGTTAAACATGCAGCTATTTTAACAAACATTAGTAAATATCTTAAAAACTGAATGCAAAGTTATTATTTTTATTTTATCCAATAATTACATCCCGGAAAACGTAAAATCATGTTTGCATCATTTAAATGATGAAAGTTTAATTCTAAAGCCATATTTACAGTGCTTACATTTTATTAACAGGCCATACGTAATTAAAGGTTCACTGCTGTAAATATTTTTGCAAAGGCTTCGTAACGTAGCTTGAAATGAGACTAGACTTGCTGACGAAAATAGCATATCTGATGCTGAACTTAAATATCTTTGTCCTGTAACCAAAGAACAGTTTCAAGAATTGTTACTTTTTGTGATAGAGTACCCTGTGAAGGTAGTTACAAGTATGTGAAAGAGAGAAATTTGCTGAAGTTTTTATGCAAACTGCCTCAAGTTCTAGCGCATGCTTTTCTGAATGTCATATTCCAGTAATTAGGTGGACGGTCAGTAAGTGGAATCATCGCCACCGTCAGACAATCATTAATGCAACGTTTTGTTCCTAAAAAACTCAGATTTGACGCAACCGCGAGATAAGGTTATATTGCTAGTCATGTTACTGATTTCACTAATCCATTCTATAATCTGTTACCACAGAATCCTTGAGTTATCGCGTGTACTGATGAAACATACTTTTATACTCATAAGAGCAGTAGCTTCAGAGCTCTGCGATAGTTATACTGTGTTCACAAAGGATGGCACGCAGTCAAACCCGCATTTATAGTTGCACCTTATAGTTACATTCTTGACACTCCAGGACCGTACTTTTCTGATAGCCGGAATAATGATGCTGCTATATTACAACATGAATTCGTGATAGACGCTGACAGAATGAGAAGGTGGTTCCAAGATGAAGATATTTTCATTGTTTATTAAAGATACCGCGATACCACTAATCTGATGGCGCGTTTAGGTATTGCGTGCAAAATGCTAGCTCTTCTTCTCCTGCATCAGCATCAACTAACAACAGAAGCTGCTAACGAATGGCGCCTAGTGACAAAGTCAAGGTGAATCCTAGAGGCTAGGAACGGGCACATCGAATCGATTTTTAAATTCTTACAGTAACTAGTACAGATACAACACACTCCTAACCTAGGCGATTTCTGTCAGACAGCTGAAGCTGTAATTAGCAGATATTATCCTTTAATTTTCTTAAAAGAGACGATGCAAAAATGGCGAATGAATTTTTTTTTTAAATATAAGAAACCGAATATCGTGCCAACACTGGCAGAGGCTGAAAGCCTTAAAACAAGGAACGCCCAACGATGGGTTCAGTTACATTCGAGCCAATTATTAGATTTTCCAGTCCTAATACTTAAATTCTTAAAAAACATACACTTGGGGCTTGTCGAGTTGAATTTGCACCTTCCTACGTGCAAGGCCTACTGCAAGGAGATAATGACAAAGAAATCCATATTGCGATACTGTTAAGAGATAATCGTGTACCACAACCAGGATTAATAAAAATCAGAGTTTTTTCTTCATTTTAAAACGCGTCTAAGCATCAACTCTGGATTGCTTGTAGACCGAATGGTGATAATGGCATGGACGACGTTATGGCTGACGATGAAAAACTTACTCCTATTGAAAGATACTATTGTACCTGCCAGTCAGTTGGTTAAACGGTTGTTACTTG
>JAUELO010431121.1:0-14121 GCA_032357855.1 Amphibolips quercusostensackenii | reverse complement strand
AGAGATTTAAACGATGTTGTAAGATTTTAAAGATTTTTATATATCTCAAGCTTTTACCTAATATTGCAAAGAATTTGGAAGATTTTAGGATAGCTTAAAAGATTTTGAAGAATTTTTAAATTAATTCAAGTAATTTGAAGGGATTGAAAAGATTGCAGGGTATTTTTCAAATATCCCTAAGAATTTTGAAGAGCTTAAAAATATATCAAAGGATTTTCAGAGATTTTTAAGGATTTGAAATAGCGCATGGTATATTTAATATATTTCAATTATTTAAAGTGATCCCAAATAATTTTAAGCATTCTAGTGTACTTTTTAAACATTCCAAGAAATTTTTAAGAGATTCAAAAACTTTTAAGGGATTTCAAAACATTTCAAAGGATTTGAAATGTTTCAGGGTATTGTAAAAGATTCCAAGAAATTTCTAAATGGATTTCAATAACTTAAAAGGATTTCAATTAATTTCAATTGATTTTCAAATATTTAATTGGACTTCAAAGAATTTGTTAAGAAAAGTGATTCAAGGAATTTCGTAGAATTTCAATGATTTCAGAATATATTTTACATTATTACTTAATATTATAAAAAATTGAAAGATTTCAACATACCTTAAAAGATTCCAAAGAATTTTCAATTCGTTTGAGTAACTTAGAGGGTTTGAATTTCTTAAAATCTCCCAGAATATTTTTAAGAGCTTTAAAAAATTTTAAAGGATTTCAAAAGATTTTAAATCTCTCAAGGTATTCTAATAAAATTTTCGGGATTTCAGGTCATATCTTCAGATTTCATAGAATTTTACGAAATATAATATTTCAAAAGATTTCATAAAATTTTAACTAACTCAATAATTTTAGGGTATTTTTAAAAATTATAAAGTATTTTCAAGGGCTTTTACAATTTTTACGGGCTTCTAAAAATTTTAAGGGATATAAAAAAGTGACTTTATAATTTTTCGGGTATTTTAGATGATTCTAAGAAATTTTTTATTAATGTAGGTAATTTAATCGGATTTCAAGGGATTTAAAATATTTCAGGATATTTAAAAAGCGTCAAAAGAATAAGGAGCTTTTTGAAGTTATAAGGGATTTTAAAAGACGTCAAACTTTTCAAAAATATTTTATTTATATTTTAGGGCATTTTTATTTGACTCCAATAATTTGAAGAGATGTCAAGCTTTTAAAATATTTTAGGGCATTTTTGAAGACCCTAAGGCATTTTTAAGAAATTAAAAATTTGTAAGGCATTTGGATGAATTTAAGAGATTTTAAACACTCTTAAGGTATTTTAATAAAATTTCTAGGATTTTAGGAAATAGTAGATTACATAGAATTCTAGGAGGTTTTATAACATTCTAATGTATTTTAAAGAATTTATTTATAAGAATTAGAGGATTTCATAAGATTTAAAAGATAAGAAGATATTCTTAAATATTTTTTTAAAAATTCATTTCATTTACCCTGAATTCTTATTAATTTATCCTGAATTCTTTTAAATTCTTTGGCACTATCTGGGATTCTCTTGAAGTTCTGGAATTCACTAGAATTCTTTTAAATTCACTTAATTCTACACAATTCAATAAAGTTTTCTAGTTTTTTTTTAACTCAAATTTACTGAAATCAATAACATTTTTGAATTTTTTCTAATAAATTTTCAGTCTTTGAAATATAACTTAATTATGGCCCGAAAAGGCTGACTAAATAATAACGAAAAAAGTCATTTTTTTATATTGATTTTTTATTTTCAGTACATTTCAATAACCTGTCTCTTTTTAGAAATGTACAAAAAAAAATTTTGACAAGACACTTAGAAAATTTGTTAATATGTCAAGCTAGCCAGCACCCGATTAGGGTCAAAAAAGACTTACTAGATAATGAGAAAAAATTAATTTTTTATTTCTAGTGCTTTTGAATACCCTGGCTCTTTTTGAAAATGTACAAAAAAATATTTGGATCAGTTAGAAATTTTTTTGGTCCTGTCGAGCTAACCAGCACTTGATCAGGGCCCAAAAGGACCGACGAGTTGATAAGGAAAACAATGCATTTTTTATGTACACTTTTTCTTTCTGATACCTTAAAACACCATGCCTCTTTTTGAAATAATATGTCGAGTTAGACAGCACCCGATTAGGGCCTCATGAGTCTGACTATATAATGACGAAACAAATAAATTTTTTTAGAGTTCATCTTCCATTGTTGATACTTTTAAAGACACTGGCTCTTTTTATGAATAAACAAAAAAATTGTTGAATAAGATAGCTGGAAATTTTATTTGTTCAGATGGGCTAGCCTAGTACTTGATTAGGGCCCGGAAAGACTGAGTAGATGGTGAGGAAAAAATTCATTTTTTAGTGGTAATTTTTCATTTTTGATACTTTCAAACACCCTGGCTCTTTTTGGAATTAAAAAAAAAAGTATTTGTACGATACACTTAAGAACTTTATCAATGTGTCAATTCAGTCAGCACTAGATGAGGGCCTTAAAAGACTGACTAGATAATAAGGCTTTTTTTTAAATGTGCAAAAAAGTATTTGAGTTACATAGACTCTTAGAAAAAAAATTGGTCATAACTGTTTTTTACTCTCAGTTTATTTTAACAATATTAATATTGTAGAAGTTTAATTTTTCAACATTTTCCTGAAAACTTCACCTATTTAGGAAAACACCCGATTTTCCTAAAAAAAGATTCCGGTATAACAGAGTAATGTATCTAAGTCACAGCAAACACTATTTTCTACTGACGTATCTGGCTACTGATAAGATCAAATATCTTAATTCAAGCGACTCAAAAAGAATTTGTCATCTTCTAGATATCAGTTAAGCCTATCTTAATTGTCGCATTAATTTCCCAGAGACAGAAAAAAAAGGCAATGACATTTTTGCTAATAACACAATAAATACCCGGGATATTTTTTCATCTAAATGTGGATAAAAACATTGCAAACAATTGACAACTTCAATTATCCGCAGCAGGATAATTTTTATCTACATCCCGATAAAAATTATCTGACCTCTTATAATTGTAGTTTTATTTCTTTCTTTTTTATTTACCTTAGGTGAAAAATATCTGTGGAATTTACTGTAAGGGAAAACTATGCAAAAGTCTGTCACTTTTCAGAGTAGGTCATTTGAATTAATCAAAATATAAAACAAAAATGTTTTTTTTTTTTAATTTGACCGCAATATTTAAATTGATTGAATAATCAAAAGCATTAGCTGCGCGGTGCATCTCGACTCAGAAGGTAGTTTTCTGCACTTTCCCTCTCCCCTGGCTAAACGTCCAAGAAAATGCGAGTTCTTCTAATAAAGTCGAATGCAGGCGCGGCTTATCACTTGTTGTGATTAAAGTCATATAGTGATCATGAAATTACACGAATGAAAGAAAAATTTTCACATACCCATACCAAGTGAATCAGGATTTAAAAAGTCAAAGGGGTAACAAGACAATAATTATGATAATAATAATTTAGGATTTAGGATAATTTAGGATAATTTTAAATATTTTAAGGGATTTTAAAAGATGTCAGAGGATTTCAAATATTTTAGGGTATTTTAAGATTCCAATGCATTTTTGTTAGAATTCAGTCATTTAAAAGGAATTTCAAAGGATTTGTAAGATTTTAGGGTATTTTAAATATTCCAAAGAATTTTCAAGAGCTTTAAAAAATTTAAAGAGGTTTAAAAAGATTTAATAGAATTTGAGAAAATTTTCACGTCATTTTAAAAGATTCCAAAGAGCTTTTGATATTTTAATACTTTGATGGGACTTTAAAGGATGTTGAAGATTTTAGGGTATTTTTAATAATTCCAAGAAATTCTTAATACTTTTAAAAAGGTTCAAAGCAATTCAGATAATTTAGTAGTGTCTAAAGCATTTTAAAATATTTCAAAAATAAAATATTAGGGTTTTTCTAAAAATTTCAAGGAATTTTTATTACTTTTCAACAGTTTTATGGTCTTCAAAAAAATGTCAAAGGATTTAAAGTATTTTAGCGTATGTAAAAAATCTAAACAATATTTAATAGATTTTAATAATTTGAAGGGGCTTTGTTTTAAAGATTTAAGGGTATCTTTAAACATTCCAAGGCATTTTCAAGAGCTTTCAAAAACTTAATGAAAATTTATTATTTTTTTTTTATTTTTTTAATTTTATGTGATTCTAAAGAAATTTATATAATTCCAAACAATTTTTTTATAGATTTTAATACTTTGATGGGATTCCAAAGGATGTTAAAGATTTCAGGGTCTTTAAAAAAATTTCCAAGAATTTTCAATACTTTTAAAAAGTATTAAAGGATTTTGAATGATTTTAAAGAATTTAAAATATTTCAGGGTATTTTTAAAAGATTTTAATGATTCGAAGGGATTTCAAAGGATTTGTAAGATTTTAGGGTATTTTTTTAAAATTTCAAGGAATTTTCATTACTTTTTAATAGATTCAAGGGCTTTTAAAAGATGTGAAAGGATTTGAAATATACAAGGTTTTTAGAAAAAATCCAAAAAATATTTAATAGATTTTAACAATTCGAAGGAACTTCAAAGGTTTTTGAAGATTTAAGGGTATTTTTCACAATTTTAAAAGATATATAATGCTTAAAAAAGTTATAAGGGATTTTAAAATATGTCAAAGGCTTGAAATATTTCAGGGTATTTTAAGGGATTCCAAGGCATTTTTAATAGATTTTAATAATTTGAAGGTATTTCAAAGAATGTTGAAGAATTATAGGTATATTTGAAAATTCCACGAAATGTTTAAAAGCTTTTAAAATTTTTAAGGGATTTTTAAAGATTGAAAAGAACTTGAAATATTAAAAAGGTATTTTTAAAAATTTCCAAAAATTTTCAATAGATTTTAATACTTTAATGGGATTTCAAAGGATGTGTAAGATTTTAGGGTATTTTTAAAAATTTTTAAGAATTTTCCATTTTTAAAAAAGTTTAAAAGGATTTTGAATGATTTTAAAGGATTTTAAATATTTTACGGTATTTTAGAAGATCCCAAGGAATTTTTAATAGAATATAATCATTTTAAGGGGTTTTAAAAATTTTAAGATTCAGGGGTATGCTTAAAAATTTCAATGAATTTTAAGGAGCTTTCAAAAACTTAAAAGAAATCAAAAAAATTTATAGGGATTTCAAAATATTTAAAAGTGTTTAAAATGTTTTAGAGTATTTGATGTGATTCCAAAGAAATTTATATGATTTCAAAGAATTTTTAATAGATTTTAATACTTTGATGAGATTCCAAAGGATGTTGAAGATTTCAGGGTATTTAAAAAAATTCCAGAAATTTTTAATACTTGTAAAAAGTATTTAAGGATTTTAAATGATTTCAAAAGATTTAAAATATGTTAGGGTTTTTTAAAAAAGTTTTTAGTAATTTGAAGGGATGCCAAAGGATTTGTAAGATTTTAGGGTATTTTTAAAAATTTCAAGAAATTTTTATTACTTTTTAATAAATTCAAGAGCTTTCAAAAGATGTCAAAGGATTTGAAATATTTTAGGGTATTCATAAAATCTAAACAATATTTAATAGATTTTAACAATTCGAAGGAGCTTCAAAGGCATTTCTAATAGATTTTAATAATTTAAAGGTATTTCAAAGGATGTTTAAGATTTAAAGGTATATTTAAAAGCTTTTTAAATTTTAAAAGGGTTTTGAAAGATTTAAAAGGATTTGAAATATTAAAAAGGTATTTTACAAAATTTCCAAAAATTTTAAATAGATTTTAATACTTTAATGGGATTTCGAAGGATGTGTGAGATTTTAGGGTGTTTTTTAAAATTCCAAGAAATTTTCTATTTTTTTTAAAGTTTCAAAAGGATTTTAAATGATTTTAAAGGATTTGAAATATTTTACGGTATTTTAGAAGATCCCAAGAAATTTTAAATAGATTTAAATCAATTCGAGGGGTTTTAAAAAAATTTTTAATTTAGAGGTATGCTTAAAAATTTCAATGAATTTTTAAGAGCTTTCAAAAACTTAAAGAGAATCCAAAAAATTTATAGGGATTTCAAAATATTTAAGAGTATTTGAAATATTTTAAAGTATTTTATGTGATTCCAAAGAATTTTTAATAGCTTTTAATACTTTGATAGAATTCCAAAGGTTGTTGAAGATTTCAGGGTATTTAAAAAAATGTCTAGGAACTTTCAGTACTCATAAAAAGTATCAAAGGATTTCAAAGTATTTCAAAGGATTTCAAATATTTTAGGGTATTTTAAAAAAATTTCAAAAATTCGAAGCGATTCCAAAGAATTCGTAAGATTTTAGAATATTTTTAAAAATTTCAAGGAACTTTCATTACTTTTTAATAGATTTAAGGGCTTTCAAAAGATGTCAAAGGATTTGAAATATTTCACGGTATTTGAAAAAAATCTAAACAATATTTAATAGATCTCAATAATTTAGAAGATTTAAGGGTATTTTTTAAAATTTAAAGGAATATTTGATACTTAAAAAAGTTTTAAGTGATTTTAAAATATGTCGAAGGCTTTAAATATCTCAGGGTATTTTAAGGGATTCCAAAGCATTTTTAATAGATTTTAATAATTCAAAGGTATTTCAAAGGATGTTAAAGATTTAAAGGTATATTTAAAAATTCAACGGAATGTTTAAAAGCTTTTTTGAATTTTCAAGGGGTTTCAAAAAATTCAAAAGGATTTAAAATATTTAAAGGGTATTTTAAAAAATTTCCAAAAGTTTTTAATAAATTTTAATACTTTGATGGGATTTCAAAGGATGTGTAAGATTTTAGGGTATTTTTAAAAATTCCAAGGAATTTTTAATACTTTTACAAAGGTTCGAAAGATTTCAAATGATTTGAAAGGATTTGAAATATTTTACGTTATTTTAGAAGATCCCAAGTAATTTCAAAAAGATTTTAATCATTTTGTGTTGTTTCAAAAAATTTTTAAATTAAGGGGTATCTTTGAAATTTCCAGAAAATTTGCAAAAGCTTTCATAAATTTAACGGAAGTTCAGAAGATCTTAAGTTATTTTAAAAGATTCAGAACGATTTCAAAATATTTAAAGCGATTTCAAAAAATTTAAGAGAATTTGAAATATTTAAGGGTATTTTAAAAGATTTCAAAGACTTTGTAATTGATTTTAATACTTTAATTGAATTTCAAACGATGTTGAAGATCTTAGGGTATTTCAAAAATCCTAAGAAACTTTTAATACTTTCAAAAAAATTAAAAAAATTTTAAAAGAGTTCTAAGGATTTAAAATATTATCGCATATTTTAAACGATTTTAATAGTTTAAAGGGATTTAAAAGGTTTTGTAATATTTAAGGGTTTTTTTGAAAATTCCAAGGAATTTATAATACTTTTAAAAAGTTTGAAGAGATTTTAAAAGGCAACAAAGGGCTTGAAATATTTTAGAATATTCTAAAAGAATCCATAAATTCCAAAAAAATGTTTAAAGCTTTCAAAAATTTAAAGGGGTTTCCAAAGATTTAAAAGGATTCAAAATATTTTAGGGTATTTCAAAAGATTTTAAAGAATTTTTAATGATTTTAATACTTTTATAGGATCTTACAAGTTGTTAAAGATTTTAGGTTATTTCAAAATTCTAAGAAATTTTGAATACTTTGAAAAAGTTTCCAAGAATTTTAAAAAAATTCTAAGGATTTGAAATATTTTAATGTATTTTAAAAGATTTTAATAATTTAAAATTATTTCAAAGGATTGGTTGGGTTTGAGGGTATTTTTAACCATTTCAAGTAATTTTCAATACTTTTAAAAAGTTTTAAAGGACTTGAAATATTTTGAAGCATTTCAGAAGATTTTGAAAATTTGAAGGGATTTCGAAGTATTTGTAAGATTTTAAAGCATTTAAAAACATTTCAAGGAATTTTTAATACTTCAAAAAAGTTTTAAGAGATTTTAAAATATGTCAAAGGATTTGAAATATTTTAAGGTATTTAAAAAAATCCCAAGGAATTTTGAATAGATTTTAATAATTTGAAGGTATTTCAAAGAATTTAAAGACTGAAGGGTATATTTGAAAATTCCCCAAAATGTTCAAAAGCTTTTAAAATTTACAATATGGTTTCTAAAGATTTTAAAGAATTTAAATATTTTAAGGTATTTCAAGATATTCTAAGAAATTTAATGGATTTTAATACTTTAATAGGATTTTACAAGGTGTTAAAGATTTTAGGGTATTCAGAAAATTCCAAGGGATTTCTAATACTTTCAAAAAGTTTCAAAGGATTCAAAAATATTTCAAAGGATTTAAAATATTTTAATGTGTTTTAAAAGATTTTGTTCATTTGAAGGGATTCCAAAGGATTGGTTAGATCTTGGAATATTTTTAACCATTTCAAGTAGTTTTCATTAATCTTACAAAGTTTAAAGAGATTTCAATAGATGTCAAAAGGTTTGGAATATTTTAGGGTATTTCAGAAGATTTCAAGAAATTTTTCACGGATTTTATTATTTGAAGAGGTTTTAAAATATTTGAAAGGATTTTAAATATTTAAGGGTATTTCAAAAGATTTTAAAGAATTTTTAACCGATTTTTTATACTTCAATTGGATTTTAGAGGATGTTGAAGATTTTAGGGTATTTTTAAAAATTCCATGTTTTTTCAATACTTTTAAAAATTTTCGAAGGGTTAAAAAAGATTTTAAAGGATTCGGAATATTTTTGGCTATTTGAAATGATTTTGATAATTTCAAGAGATTCCAAATTTACAAATAGATTTTAATAATTTGAAAGGTTCAAAGAAGTTTGAAGTTTTAAGGCTATTTTTTAAATTTCAAGGGATTACAAGAGCTTTCAAAAATTTAAAGGTATCACAAAATATTTAAGGAATTTAATAATTTAAAGTATTTTAAAAGATTCCAAAGAATTTTTAATAAAATTGAATCCTTTGATGGGATTTCAAATGATGTTGAAAATTTTAGGGTATTTTTTTAATTCTAAGGAATTTTCAATGCTTTAAAAAAGTTTTTAAGGAAATCAAGAGATTGCAAAGGGCTAGAAATAATTAGGGTATTTCAAAATATTTGATTATTATGAAGGGATTCTGTACTTTTTAAATTTTTAAGAACTTCTCATAACATTTAAAAAGACTTCGAGGGCTTTCAAAAAATGTCAAGAGATATAAAATATTTTAGGGTATTTTAAAAGATTCCACGAAATTTTTTATAGGTTTTAATAATTTGAAGGGTTTTCAAAGGATTTTAAAGATTGTAGGGTATTTTCAAAATATTAAGGTAATTTTGGATACTTTTAAAGCGTTTTAATTAATTTTAAAATATTTTAAAGTGTTCAAAATATTTTAGGGTATTTTGGAAGATTTCAAAGGGTTCGTAATTTTTATCAGACTCTAGTAATTCAAAGAAAATTTCAAAGGATTTGTAAGACTTCAGAGTATTTTAAAAATTTTAAAGAATTTTCAAGATCCTTCAAAAACTTGAAGAAGTTTGAAAAAATTTAAAAAGATTTGAAATATTTTACGGCATTTCAAGATATTCCTTAGAATATTTAAAATATTTAATAATTCGATTTCAAAGGAAATTTCAAAGGATTTGTAAGACTTCAGAGCATTTAAAAAAATTTAGAGAATTTTCAAGATCCTTCAAAAATTTAAAGAAGTTTAAAAAAATTTAAAAAGATTTGAAATATTTCACGGCATTTCAAGAGATTCCTAAGAATATTTAAAATATTTTAATAATTCGATGGAATTTTAAAGGATGTTGAAGATTCTGGGGTATTTTTAAAAATTCAAAGGAATTTTTTAATACTTTTAAAAGTTTTAAAAAATTTTAAAAGATATCAAAGTGTTTAAAATATCTCACGGTATTTTGAAAGATTTTAATAATGTGACGGGATTCTAGAGAATTTGTAAGATTTTAGGTTATATTGAAAAAAATTGAAGAAATTTCTAATACTTTTAAAAAGTTTAAGGGGATTTTAAAAGATGTCAAAAGGTTTGACATATTTTAAGTATGTTACAAGATTCTAAAGAATTTTCAATAGATTTTAATAATTTTAAGGTGTTGCAAAGAATTTTGAAGATTCAAGGGTATCTTTAAAAATTCATAGGAATTCTTAAGAGCTTTAAAAAATATGAAGGAATTTCAATAAATTTGAAAGTATTAAAAATATTTTGGGGCATTTTAAAAGATTCCAAGGATTTTTTGATAAATTTAAATAGTTTGAAGGAGTTTCAAAGAATTTTAAAGATTTTAGGGTATTCAAAAAAATTTAAGTAATTTTTGATACTTTTAAAAAATTTAAAGGGATTTCAAAAGATGTAAAATAATTTGATATTTAAGGGTATTTTGAAAGATTCCAAAGGATTTTAAATAGATTTTAATACTTTGATGGGATTCAAAAGGAGTTTAAAAATTTTAGGGTTTTTTTTGAAAATTCCCAGGAATTTTCAATACTTTTGAAAAGTTTTAAAGGATTTGAAAAGATTCCAGAGGGTTTAAAATATTTTTGGGTATTCTGAAAGAATTCATGAAATGTTTTATAGATTTTAACCATTTGAATGGGTTTTAAAGGTTTTTGATGATTTAAGGGTATTTTTTATAATTCCAGGGAATTTTAAATATTTATGAAACGTTTTAACGAATTTCAAAATATCTCAAAGGGTTTTAAATATTTTAGAGTGTTAAGAATATTTGACTAATTTGAAGGGATTTTAAAGGATTTGTAAGAATTCAGGGTATTTTTTTAAATTTTGAGGAATTTCTAATACATTAAGAAAATTTCAGGGGATTTGAAAAAAAAGAGGTCGAAGGGTTTGGATTATTTTAGTGTATTTTGAGATTCCAATGAATTTTTAGCAGATTTCAGTAATTTTAAAGGAATTTTAAAGGATCTGTAAGATTTAAGGGCATTTAAAAAATTTCCCAGAATTTTTAAGAGCTTTAAAATTTTTTTTTAAATTTTAAAAGATTTAACAGAATTTGAAATATCTTAGAGTATTTAAGAAGATTTCAAAAAATTTTTTATAGATCTTTATACTTTGATGGACTTTTAAAGGATGCTAAAGATTCTGGGGTATTTATTAATAAAATCCAAGAAATTTTTAATACTATAAAAAAGTTTTACAGAATTTAAAAAGACTCCAAAGGTTTTAAAATATTTCAGGGTATTTTGAAAGATTTTTATCAATTGCAGGGAATTTAAAGGGTTTGTAATATTCTAGGGTATTTTTGAAAATTTTAAGGATTTTTAAAACCTTATGAAGTTTCGGAAGATTTTAAAAGATGTCTGAGGGTTTGAAATATTTTAGGATATTTTCGAAGATTCTAAGGAATATATAATAGATTTCACTCATTTGAAGAGGTTTTAAAGTATTTCGAAGATCTGAGGGTATCTGAAAATTTCAAGGAATTTTTAAGAAGTTTTAAAATTTAAAGGAATTTTGAAAGATTTAAAAGGATTCGAAATATTTTACGTCATTTTAAAAGATTGCAAAGCATTTTTTACATTTTTAAACTTTGATGGGATTTCAAAGGAATTTAAAGATTTTAGGGTATTTTTTAAAATTCCTAGGAATTTTCAATAATTTCAGAAAGTATCAAAAAATTTCAAGTGATTTCAAAGGGTTTGATATATTTTAGGGTATTTTTAAAGATCTTCATAATTTGAAGGGATTCCAAAAGATTTGTAAAATTATAGTAGGGATTTAAAAATGTTTAATATTTTTAGGTATTCACAAAAATTTTCAAGAATTTTAAATATTTTAGGATATTTTTAATAATTCCAAAAAATTTTTATTTGTCTTCAATAATTTGAAGCGATTTCAAAAAATTAGAAATATTCTGTAGTAATTTTGAAAAGCCCAAGGAATTTTTGAAAGCTTCAAAAAGTTATAAAGGATTTCAAAATATTTAAAAAAAATTAATATATTTTAGCGTATTTTTAATAATTCCAAGAAAATTTCTAGAGATTTAAGAAATGTCTAGAGATTTCTAAAGATTTCAGAGGATTTGAAATATTTCAAGGTATTTTAAAAAATTTTATAGAACTTTTCAGTTGATCTCAGCAATTGTACGGGATTTCAAAGGATATAATATAATGATGGGTATTTTAAATGATTCCAAGACATTCTTAAGATCTTTTAGAAACTTTCAGCGTTGTCAAAATATTTAAAAGGATTTCAAAAATTGTAGGAAATTCATAAGGTTTCCAAGGATTTCTTTTTTAATATCAATAATTTTAAGGAATTCAAAAAGGTTTAAAAAAATTTGAGGGTATTTTGAAAGATTATAAGGAATTTTTAAGATATATAAATAAATTCAAAGGAGTTCCAAGGATTTTAATGAATTTAAGGGATTAAAAAAAATCTTCATGCGTTTTTAAAGAATTTACTAGAATTTGTGAAAATATGGAATGATTTTAGAGGATAAATAAAGTTATTAAAATATTAAAAATTTTAAAAAATATTTTACAGCATTTTGTAAGTTTTGCGTGAGAATCAATTATTTTAAGAAATTGTAAAACTCTTAGTGTATTTTAATAAATTTTTCAGTATTTTAGGTAATATCAGATTTTATAGAATTTCACGGGATTTTATATAATATTTTAATGGGTTCTAGAGAATTTGTTTACGATAAGAAAGATTTCCAAATATTCTAACTTATTTCCAAAGATTTTTAAGAGTTTTTCAAATTTTAGGATCTTTTTGAAGAAACCAATGAATTTTCAATTAATTTTAATAATTGAATGGATTGTGAAAAACTTGAAAGATTTTAAGGTATTTTTAATAATTTCACGGAATTTTTAAGAGATTTTTAAGAAATTTCAAAGAAATTCCAAGGACTTTAATGATTTAAGGATATTTAAAAAATTGCTTATGCGCTTATAAATAATTTACTAGAATTTATTTTAATATTTATTCACGATTTCTTGGAATATCATCAGATTTCATTAAATTTCATGGGATTTAATAATATTTTAATGTATTTGAAAGAATTTATTCACAAGAAGTAGGGAATTTTTTGGGTTTTAAGGATTTGAAGATATTTCCAAATATTATTTGCAATTCATTTAAAATTCTCTTAAATTTTAAAATTCACTTAAATTTTTTTTTCTACTTCTACTCTATTGAACATATTTTTAAAAGTTTTCATTCAATTGATCCAGAAGTCTTAAACTCACATAAAATTCTTGTACGTATTTCATCTTATACTTTTGAATTTTTATAAACTTATAAAAAAAATTCTAAATTCAATAAATTTTTCCCCAGGAGTTCGAAAATACATTTTTTTCAAATGCCCAATAACCTTTTTTTTTGTTTACCATTTATCGAAAAGTGAAATATGAAAAATGAAAATAAAAATCATGAAATGTGGAAAAATTGTAGCTCCGAGTGATATCCAGGTCCAGGTTGCAAATTCGTGTTTTTTCGTTTTAAAACTCATCTCTTTCAAAAGAAATTTTATCTTTTATAAAATTTAACTATTTTTTCTAAATAAGCGCTTTTGTAGATAATTTAAATATTTGGTTGACAAAAACTTTTTTAGTTGCAAATTATCTTTCTGATTGAAAATGCATAAACACGTTTTTTATTATTGAGAATTCTACTATTTTGCAGAGAATTTAACGATTTGAAAAAAAATTTCACTGATTTAAGCTTAAAATATTTTGTACAAAATTATTAAATTACCTTTTTTTTTGTAAAAGCATATTTTTGGATTGAGGATTCAACTGTTCGTGGATGGTTTTTAATACATTTTGAGCTTTAGGTCGAAAAATAAAATGAGTATTTAGTAAATAAAAAATGTCATGTTATTTGTTGTTAGCTTTTTCAATTTTTTCATTTTTTTTATTTATTTATGCACTCAAAATGTTGTATAATAATCAAAATAATTAAACTGGTTTTCAGTTTTTTTCAAAGATGCAAAAAGTACAAACATTTTCGAAGATTATAAGGGACGACTGAAAAATCCTAAAAAATAAGATTTATGACACTGAAATTTCTGAATTAGGGAATTTTCAGGTAATAAAGTTCCTGAAATTATAAAATTGTCCAAATTCATGAATCTCGAAATGTAAAATTCCTGGATAATAAAATTCCCGACAGAAATTTCCCAAATTTTAACCAACACAATTTTTTACCAGAGACAATATTTTTTAATGTTAGTAGTTTT
>JAUELO010430929.1:0-14122 GCA_032357855.1 Amphibolips quercusostensackenii | reverse complement strand
ATTACTACATAATTTTCCATATAGTTTGTCATGTTTTCTTCCGCATACTTTTTTACATAGTTTTATATAATTTGTAACATGCTTTTCCTCATTGCTTTATATTTACATTTAACATTCAAAATTTTGTTATTTTAAAATTCTAAAAACAATCTTTAAGTAAAAAAAGTTAACATGGGAAGCTATTTAGAATAGCATATGGAAAACCATATAGGAAACCATAGGAACAAACATATAGGAAACCATAGAAGAAACCTTATAGGAAACCATATGGGAAACCATAGAAGAAATCATATAGAAAACCATATGGGAAACCATAAGAGAAATCATATAGGAAACCATATAAGAAAATATATAGGATCAGGGCTCAAATTACTATATAATTTCCCATATAGTTTGTCATGTTTTCTTCCACATACTTTTCTACATAATTTCATATAATTTGTAACATGCTTTTCATCATTGCTTTATATTTACCTTTAACTTTTAAAATGTTGTTATTTTACAATTCTAAAAACAATCTTTGAGTGAAACAGTGGACATGGGGAACTATATAGAATAGCATATGGGAAAACATATAGGAAACCATAGAAGAAAACATATAGAAAACCATAGCAGAACCCATATAGAAAACCGTATAATAAACCATAGGAGAAATCATATAGGAAACCATATAGGAAAATATATAGGATCCGGGCTCAAATTACTACATAATTTTCCATATAGTTTGTCATGTTTTCTTCCGCATACTTTTTTACATAGTTTTATATAATTTGTAATATGCCCTTCCCTGTTTTTTCATATTTACTTCCAACATTCAAAATTTTATTATTTTACAATTCTAAAAACAATCAAGTAAAAAAAATCAGACATGGGAAACTATACAGAAAAGCATATGGAAAACCATATAGGAAACCATATGGGAACCCATATAGGAATCCATATAGAAAATTATATGGGATTTGGGCTTAAATTACTATATAATTTCCCACATAGTTTCTCATGGTTCCTTCCACATACTTTTCTACATAGTTTCATATAATTTGTAATATGCTCTTTCCCATTGCTTTATATTTACCTTTAACATTCTAAATTTTATTATTTTACAATTCTAAAAACAATTTTTAAGTAAAAAAACTGAACATGAAAAACTTTATAGAAAAGCATATAGGAAACCATATAGGAAACCACAGAAGAAACCATATAGGAAATCATATGGGAAACTATATAAGATCCGACCATAACTTACTATATAGTTCTCCATATAATTTGTCATGTTTTCTTCCACATACTTTTCGTCATAATTTCATATAATTTGTAATATGCCTTTTCCTATTGTTTTATATTTACCTTCAACATTAAAAATTTTTAATTTTGCAATTCTGAATACAATCTTCAAGTGAAAAAATTGGACGTGGGACACTATATAGAAAAAATCATGTGGGAAACTGTATAGGAAACTATAGGAAAAATCATATTAGAAAACCATATGGGAAACCATAGAGAAATCCATATGTGACATTGTATAGGGTTTGGGCTCAAATTACTATGTATGTAGTTTTGAAATGGATTCCTGTATATTTTCCCATATAGTTTACATTATAGTTTACTGTAATTTATAAAACCCCCTTCCCTATCGCTTTATATTCAACTTTAACATTTCAAACTTTTTTGTTTCACAATTCTAAAAATAATCATTAATTAAAAAAATTTGGCATTGGAAACTATATAGGAAAACATATGGGAAACCCTTTAGGAAACCATATTTGAAACCATATGGGAACCCATATAGGAATCCATATGGAAAATTATATGGGATTTGGGCTTAAATTACTATATACTTTCCCATATGATTTTCTGTATAGTGTCCCATATAGTTTCCAACATAGTTTCCTGTATTGTTAATATGCCTTTACCCATCACTTTATATTTACTTTCAACATTCAAAATTTTATTATTTTACAATTCTAAAAAAAATCTTTAAGTTACAAAAATTAGACATAGGTAACTATATAGAAAAGCATATAGAAAACCATAAAGGAAACCATAGGAGAAACTATGTAGAAAACCATATGGGAAACTATATAGAATCCGGGCTTAAATTACCATATAGTTTCCCATATAGTTGGTCATGTTTTATTCCACATACTTTTCTACATAGTTTCATATAATTTTGCCCTTATATGCCCTTTCCAATTTCTTTATATTTTACTTCAACATTCAAAATTTTTTTTATTTTACAATTCTAAAGACAATCATTAAGTAGGAAAATTGGGCATGGAAAACTATACAAAAAAGCATATGGGAAACTATATAGGAAACTGTAGGAGAAATCATATAGAAAACCATATGGGAAAATATATAGTATCCGGGCTCAAATTACTATATAATTTCCCACATAGTTTCTCATGTTTCCTTTCACATACTTTTCTACATAGTTTCATATAATTATGCCCTTATATGCCTTTCCCTATTTCTTTATATTTAACTTCAACATTGAAAATTTTATTATTTTAGAATTATAAAAACAATCTTTAAGTGACAAAAATTGGACATATGTAAATTGTAACTATATAAAAAAGCATATGGGAGACCATGTGGGAAACCATAGGAGAAATCATATAGGAAACCATATGGGAAAATAAATAGCATCCAGGCTCAAATTACTATATAATTTCCCATATACGTACTCATGTTTTTTTCTACATGCTTTTCTACATAGTTTCATATAATTATGCCCTTATATGCTTTTCCCTATTTCTTTATATTTAACTTCAACATTCAAAAATTTATTATTTTACAATTCTAAAGACACTCATTAGGTAAGAAAATTAAATATGGGAAACTATATAGAAAATCATATAGGAAACCATATAGGAAACCATAGGAGAAATCATATAGGAAACCATATGGGAAAATATATATAGGATCCGGGCTTAAATTACTATATAATTTTCCATACACTTTTCATGTTTCCTTCTGCATACTTTTCTTCATAGTTTCATATAATTATGCCCTTATATGCCCTTCCCCATTTTTTTATATTTAACTTCAACATTAAAAATTTTATTATTTTACAATCCTAAAAACAATCTTCATGTAAATAAAACTGGACATGGGAAACTATATAGAAAAGCATATGGGAAACCATATAGGAAACCATAGGAGAAACCATATAGAAAGCCATATGGGAAACTACATTAAAATCTATATGGGAAACCATATAGAAATCCATATGTGAAATTATATAGGGTTCGGGCTCAAATTTTTATATATGCTGTTTCCCATATGGTTTCCGGTATATTTTCCCATATAGTTTTCATTACAGCTTTCTGTAATTTATAAAACGCCCTTCCCCGTCGCTTTATATTTAACTTTAACATTCAAAATTTCATTATTTCACAATTCTAAAAAAAAATCGTTAAATACAAAAATTCGACATGGGAAACTATACAAAAAACCCTTCAGGAAATCATATTTGAAACCATGTGGAAACCCATATAGGAATCCACATGGAAAACTATGTAGGATCCCAGCTTAAATTACTATTTAGTTTTCTACATGGTTTCCTGTATAGTGTCCCATATCGCTTTCAACATAGTTTCCTATAATTTTTATTATGCCCTTTCCCATCGCTTTATATTTACTTTTAACATTTAAAATGTTATTACTTTATAATTCTAATAATAATCCTTAAGTAAAAAAAAATCGACATGAGAAACTATATAGGAAAGCATATGTGAAATCCTTTAGAAAACCATATGAAAAACCATATAGAAATCCATATGGAAAGATATATAGGTTCCGGGCTGAAATTACGAAATAGTTTCCCATAAGTTTGCCATGTATTCTCTTACATAGTTTCCTGTAATTTATAATATGCCCTTCTCTATTGCTTAACATTTAACTTTAACATTCAAAATTTCAATCTTTTACAATTCTAAAAACAATCATTAAATAAAAAATTGGACATGGGAAACTATATAGAAAGCATATGGAAAACCCTTCAGGTAACCAAATGGAAAACCATATAGAAACTCATATGGGATACTATATAGGACCCGGGCTCAAATTACTATATAGTTTCTCATATAGTATGTTATGTATTCTGCCACATAGCTTCCTACATAGTTTCCTATAATTCATAATATGCTTTTCCCCATTGCTTTATATTTAACCTTAGCATTAAAAATTTCATTATTTTACAATTCTAAAAACAAGCATCAAGTAAGAAAAATGGAAATGGAAAGCTATATTGAAAACCATATGGGAAATCCCACAAAAAAACTGGGGGATCCATTAAAACCAATTTTTGGTTCCAAAAGGGCTGCAACAAAAAGGAACCCCACTTGCTGAAAAGAAACCCAAAACGATAAATAAGCTCTAAATGATACCTCAATTGAGGTTCTAAATGATACCAATTGTAATTGAGCCAATTTATAAAGAATCTATTCTTCGTTTTGCCCACTTCGATATTTTTTTTAATTAATAACATAATTTTTATCTTGAAGCACACATGTACTCGGACTCTGATGAACATAACTTAACGAAGAAAATTGAAGAATAATATATTACTGCAATTACAATTTAAAAAATGACCTAATAAATATCATTTGCAGGTTATGTAGCAAAGTTGTCAGCATAAAGGCGTATTCATATGCAAGAAAATTTCCGTCGGAGTCACTGGCAGTGCTCCTAATGCAGGTCCTATACTTTACTGCGCATGCGTTGTATAAGTCGCTTTATTGGCTGCCATTGGCGCACCTATTTGAAATGTTAAAAAATACCATTTTTTCATTTAATATTATTAATTTAAATTAATTATATTTTAATATGCTCAAGTAGTACGTAGAAAAATCTTAATATATTTTAAGTATTAGGTCAAAAAATAAAATGAGTATTTAGTAAATAAAAAATATTATGTTATCTAATGTAATCTTGTTTAATTTTTTTTATTATTACTAATTCATGCATTTACAATTGTGTATAACAATTAAAATGGATAAACGGATTTTATTACAGGTGCAGTTTAAAATATTTAATATTTATTTATCGAGAAATTGGAATTCAATTTTATGAAAGGTAAAAATTAAATAGAAACTGATAAAAAATAGAGATAATAAATAAAAATATAAAAAATAGAAATATTTTTTGTTAATTACTAGCATAAATGTTAAATTAATTTTTTATAATAAAGTACCTACGCGTTTTAAATTGATTTACAATTCCTACTCAAGATGCGAAAAATACAAAAATTTTCGAAGATTTCAAGGGACGGCTAAAAAATCCAGAAAAGTAAGATTCCCGAAACTGTAAAATTTCCGAGTTGGAAAATCCCACAATAGTAAAATTCTTGGAATTATAAAATTGCCGAAATTTAAAAATGACGAATTGAAAATTTTCCGACAGAAAATTGCCGAATTATAAAATATCCCAACTATAAAATTTCCGGATTATAAAATTCCTGAATTTGAAAAATAAAAAATCCTTTTTTTAGTAAATATTATTTATTTAGTAAAAATAAAAGACCTAAATATTTTTTAACAAAAAAACAAATTTTTTTAATGTTTAAAGTTTTTGAAAATTATTGTTTGAATTTAAAATGACAATAATTTTAAAAGAATGTATTTTGGGATGAAAAACTTTGTTTGAAAATGTGCATAGAAAAATTATGGGAAGGCTTTTCAAAAATCGAATTTCAAATTAAAAATTTTTTTTTCTGTAATTAAAGAAAAATCAGTGCTGAGTTAAATTTTCTTTAACTCGAATTTTTGAATTTTTTGGAAAAAATTATAGATACCAATAAAAATTAAGATAAAAGTTTGCGCCTTTTTTAAAAAACCTATTAAAACTTTTTAAAAATATTGCGAGAAAGTGGCGTTTTTCAGACATTTTTTTATATTTTTTCCTTAAGGGTTTCGCAGTCTATTATGACGTTAATTAACTCGTTTGAGTCTCCCTCTCTCATAGGTTCCTACCCCACTCTCCCTAAATTCCCCTACGTTACCCTCTCCTCCCATAATACTCCTCTTTTTATTTTCTCCGCGTCTCCCTTCCACTACTACCTATACTTTTACTTCCCTTCTCACTCCCAACCCTTCCCCTAATCACCCCTCCTTCCCTTTCTGTTCTCTCACTTTCTCTACTTTACCCCCTCTCCCTGACCTTTCATACTTTCTTATCCCACCATATTGCTCACATCCCTTTTGTCCATCCCCATTCCCCCTAACCCCGACTTCCCCTTACATTATTCCCACACTTCTCAAATTTCCCCTCCCAATGATTTCCTTCTACAAAAATTCTCTATATCTCCTCCCCTACTTACCCTGACTTTTCTACTACCCTTTTTCTCACCTACCTCACAGCCCCTTTCCTAAATTTCCTTTCTTCCCTTTTCATGAGCTCCCCCAACCTCGCCTCACTTTCCCGACTTCATCACTTATAACTTTCCTTATTTTCTATTCCTTACGTCTGTACCCCTACTTACCCTCTTACTGCATCCCCTACTTACACTCTCACTACATCCCCTACATACCCTTACCTACTTACCTTCATTTCCTGACTACACCTACATTCCCCTTTCGCGATGCCCCCACCTCTTTTTTCAAACCTTTTCTACATTCTCCCAGCTTACACTCACCTCATAATTACCTCTCCCTTTCACTTTACTTTCCCTACTATTCCTCAACTTCTCTAACTTGACATCCACTGCTTCTTCTACATCGTCTCTCCTCAATTTTCCTTAATTCTCGCTTGCCCTTCTTCTCACTTCTCCTAGTCCCTCTCCTTGACCACCTTTTATTTGCTAAGCCCTTATTTCCCCTTATCCCCCCTCACTTCTTCCTCAAAAGACTTTTTTCTCTACTTCCCCTCACTTATCCTCACTTTTTTTATTTTCCTATTCTACGTTTCCTACTTCTGTAGCCTTTACGTCTTTACATACTTTCATCCTTATTTCCCACACTTCCCTCGCTAATGCATTCTGTTTCCACACTTCTTTTAAATTACCTTCCCTACTCATCCTGACTTTCCTAGTATCCCTCCTCTCACTTCTCCACTACTTACTTACCCTTCCACTATTCTCTTATGTCCCCTATATTTTTTCATAATCCCTCTTCATATTTATCTCTTATTCCAGCCTGCTTCCCTCCCATCAATTCCGCTGACTTCCTTTACTTCTCATCCCCTCAGTCCTAACCCCTACTCCACTGACCCTCCCTTACCCTCCCCACATGTCCAATTTTTCCCCACCCTTACTTCCCCTAAATCACCGACCTCAGTTTCCCACTTCTCTTTCTTCACTTCCCCTTACATCAACCAATTCCTCTACTTCCCCTCACTTTCCTTCAATTTTCCTACTTCTTCACCCTACCTTATCTACTTCTCCACTCCTCAGTTTCTTTCCTAACTACACCTTCACAGCATGACTTACTCTGGAACTTTTTTGAAATATTTTTTAAAAGCTTCTGCTAAATCATTTTCCAGGCCGGGAGAATTTTTTTTTCTAAAATTTTAATTTTTAATTATTTTTGCTTAACGAAGGCAAACATCGCAAAAAGCAAAAGGAATTTTTTGCGCAGTTTTTCTAGATGCACCGACTTTTATCTTAATTTTTTTTGTATTTTGTGTTTCTTCTGAGAAAAATGAGAAAGTTCGATTTTAAGAGAAAAAAGTTTTTTCCGTCCACAAAAATAGTTGCGCCCTCATAAAACTCACAGAATATCTTCCCTAAAAAAGGCGAAATTAAGCAAAAAATTAGCAAAAAATATAAATGTGTGTCAATGGACTTTTTATATATTTACACAAGTCGTCGACATTTTGGTAATTTTAAACTTTTTTAAAAATTTTCCAGCGAACTTTTTAAAAAATAAAAATTTGAAAAGCAAATTTTCTGTTTTTTTAAGTGGGAAAAATACAAAATTTTATAAAATACTAAAAAAAAATTATCTCATGAAAATGTAATGTTAATAAAACATTAAAAATAATTCTATAAAATTAATAAATTTACCTGCACAGGATATTTTTACATTTTTTTGACAATATTGTTTAATATTCTTATTTAGAAATATTATAAAAAGGATATCCAGTGTTAAAATATATCTTTCTATATCTGATTAAAGTTTTATTTATTGATGTGATAAAATTATCGAAATACATTTTTCAAATATTTTTGATTAAATACGTATAATCGCATTCCGTAAGCCAGATCAGTATCGAACCCCACCTGAAAAAAATTAAGGCCAAGTATTATTATATAACGTATAAGAAAATTGTTTTAAAGATCTAACATTTACATCAAATAAAAATTGCTTAAACAAATAAACGTTATTCAAATAATTTCCAAATATCGATAAAAGATTATATTACTCTCAACATTTAGTAATTCTTTTATTAATTCCAGAAAAAAGTAACTATTCACAATTTACAAGAAAAAAATTGTTAAAATAAAAATTGTTTAAATAATTGACAAATATGTTAAACAAGAAATATTACTCTTGACATACATAAATTGTATCCTTTTCCCGGAAAAATAATAATTTTTGTCGATTCACAATAATAATTTTATCACAATAATTATTGACCATAATAATTGTTTAAATAATTTAAAATTAGTTTAGAAATACTTGTAAATTTGTCGCTCATTTAATAAAAATAATTCATTTAAATGTTTTTGTTCAATACTGACTTTATCATGAATTTGACATAAAACTGCTATTTTGCATTTTTGGGGCACTTTCCAGGCACAGTACAAGAAGGTTGAAGAAGTCAAAGAAAAAAGTTATTATATAAAAATTATTTTTTAAGCATTTATCAAGAGGTCACTATACTTTTATTTTAAAAAAAATTAATAACAAGTGCTTTACCTTGTACTTTAAGATCATTATTTCCGACGCCTATCTTTCACGGTAACAGGTTTTTTCTCTGAGCATGTGCGCCCGAGTGGTGAGGATTAGTCGTGGCGAGAATAAGTGGTGGTGAGGGTGAGTGGTGGTGAAGATGAGTGTTGGCGAGGATAAATGGTGTTGAGGATGAGTGATGGCGAGAATAAGTGGTGGTGCGAATGAGCAGTGGTGAGAGTGAGTGGTAGTGAGGATGATTAGTGGTGAGAATTAGTGGTGGTGGGGATGAGTGGTCAGCGAGGGCGCGCGCAGAAGAAACCTGTTATCGCTCAAGATAGGCAGCGGAAATTAAAAAATATATATAATTATATAAAAGCACAAGGTTAAGCTTTACTTAGGGCCCTAGCTAGAAGTCACTTAAACCTTAAGTTTCACGTCCTAAGTTTTTTTTTTTTTAATAGCCCAAAACGCTTGTCCATATTTTTTTTTGGAAACTTAATGTGATAGAAAGATATTATAAGATGTGGAATTAAATTTTAAATAAAAAAAAGTATATAATCAGCTCATTTATTTTTTAAATATAAAAAATAGGCACTTACCATTGAATAAACCTATTGGTTCTCTCATAATAAAATCCATTTCTGGACCATTCCGCCCTCTGTTTCGTTCATTTTCATATTCACCATAGCCACCCATATCTCTGCCTCTTTCATTATAGAAGCCTCCCCTACCACCCCCTTTGAAAAAATTATTATGATTAAAATCTTATAATGTTATAAATTATATTATTCACAATTATTATTGTGTTAGTGTCTGAATTTTTATTAGCTACCATTAAAAATATGAATAATTTAAAGAACAATTATTAAACAAATGTTTAAATACTAAGTATAAGACATGTTTGAATTTAAAAACAATAAATAATAATTTCAAATTAAAAGCGTTAAAAAATTTTTTCAACTATATAAAACGATTTTTATTTAATGAAGTTCCAAATCAGGCAATTGTCGAACATTTATTTTTAGGGATTTTTAAGTCTTCTCGATTTCAATATGAAATTAATAAATCAAACTTCAAGTGTTAAAAATTAACAATTTTATACTTTGTTTGGAATTGCAGTATTCTCAAATTATATTCTAATAATAATAATTAAGATTGAAAATTTTTCAAAGGTATCGACTCAGGGATCGAACCCCGGACCTCTAATGTGGGTCCGAGCGCCTAACCGCTTGAGCCACCCAGAATCTTATTTTCATTGAGATGGAAAAAATGTAAACATTATAAAACATTAAAAATCATTCTATGCATGATAGGTTACGGAATCGATTAATGAAAATTGATTTATAATAAAAAAAATACCATATTGTGCTTCGATGAGGCCGAAAACAGTCGACACTATGAAGAACAAAACGTAAAAGAACTTCATGTTGTATGCAACTTTTCAAGTGACAAATGACAGCGATAATTTTAGCTGCCTTTTATATGTTTAAAAAAGTAATCAAAATAATAACCCAAAAGTATGATTGTAGTACTGCAAAAAATAATTATATCAATAATAGGCAAATCACGCATAGAAATGCAATTAAAGATCTTCGGAACACAACAAATTATACAATTGTTGTGCAAGAGTTAACTACTCATGGATCAACTCACGGATAGTAATTAATATTCAATGAGTCGTGGTGAAGATAAGTGGTGTTGAAGATAAGCGGTGATGAGTATAAGTGGTAGTGAGGATAAGTGGTGGTAAGGATAAGTGGTGTTGAGTATGAGTGGTGGTGAGAATGAGTGGTAATAAGGATGAGTCGTGGTCAGGATGAGTGTTGGTGAGAATAAGTAGTGGAGAGGGTGAGTGGTAGTGAGGATGGGTAGAGGTGTAAATAAGTACCTTGAAGATAGTCTATGCACCGTCTAGCCACTATCCATCAGTGCAGACTTAACCACTCATGGATCCACATATACATAGTGGTGTTCCTGGTTCAAATCCAAGCCGAGGCAAATTTTTCAAACATCAAAATAGAACAATATTATAAGATGATTTTTCATTATTGTTTAAATTGTTTATTTTTTCCTATAGGTGTCAAATTTTTAGTGTTTTACAGTAAAGCGTCACCTAGAAAATTACATTTTTCTAGTTAAATTGTATAATTATAATATATGATTTATTTTAGAAGATTTTAAAGCCAAATTTTTTTAATTTTTAAAGAAAGTAAAATTTTAGAAAAAATTCAGGTCAAATGTTTAAAGAGAATAAGAAAGAAATGTCAAGATTTCTGGGAAAATTTCTAATGATTTTTTATTTTAAGAATTCATTTAAAGAAAAAATTGCACAAAAAAATTTAAGACTTATATGATTTCCTCAAGTTTTATAATTTTAAAGAAAAAATTTTCAATTATGCAAGAATAACATTTTTTTTAGATTCGATTAAGTTTCAAAGGTATTTAAAACTTAAAAAGATTTTGAAACTTTAAAAAATAGATTTTTGAGAATATTTTTAAAAAAATTTTACAAGCTTTTTAGGAATTTTGGAAGTTTTCTAGGGGATCACAAAATTTTCTCAAGTTTTCTTGAAAAATTTTTAATGATTTTTTATTTTTTAAATTAATTTTAAGGGAAAATTTTGAAAAACTTAAACTCATATGATTTCTTGAAATTTTAAGAAAGAGTGTTAAAGATTTTTATACAATATTTTTCAGTTTTAATTTCAAAACATTCAAAATAAAATGTAAATTTTTGAAAATTTGAAACAAAGACGCTTTCTAAGAATAATGAAAGTTTTGAAGGGAATACAAAATTTTTTTTAGTTTTCTGGGAAGATTAAAAGCACAAAAAAATTACAACTCAACATTAAAATTTTGAAAATTAGGCAATTTTACTAAAAAGGAATTATATTTGTATTATTTCTAATTCAAAGAGTGTAAAATAAAAAATTTTTATTTCAAATAAAAAAATTTCGTATTAATTGAAATTGAATAATTTTATATTAAAATCTCGAAAATATAAAAATTCCAAAACGTTATAGATGGATTTTTTTTTATTGGAATTTTAAAAATTGATTTATTTAAAATTCAAAGAGATTGAAATTGTATTGTTCTTAATCAAAAGCGTTCAAAGTTAAATAATTGCAGTTTGTTAAAAAAAAAAAAATAGGTTTTAATTCGAAGCTATTAAAATTTGACAATTTGAAATTGAAAACTAAACTTAATGTTTTAGAGTAAAAGCTTCCGAAGTTCTAAAATTTTTTAATTTTTATTGCATAAAAAATTATAATTTAGCATTAAAATTGATACCACAAATTTGTCTAAATTTAAATTTTTTTTCAAAATTAAAAAAATAAAAATAAACAAATCCGTAATTCATTAACCATTGTAAAAAAATTTATTTACTAAGAATTGTGATATTTGATCTTTTTTACACTGAACCCCTTTAGAATTTTAATTGTTTGAATTAAATTTGAATTATCGGAAATTAACCAATTTTAAATTGTTAATTAAACTTTAATATTGTTTTTGATTTTTAACTTTAGTATTGCAAAATTAAAACCTATGAAAGGGAAAAATTGAAAATTTACCATACAACATGATCATTTTTAATACTATTTTAAACTTTGTAATTTCAAATCGTTAAATTTTTAACACTTTATTCAGAATTATTAATTTCTTAAATTTTCTAATCGTATATTTTTTTATTTTAAATTATTTATTTTGTTAAATTTTTAACTAAAAATTCAAACTAAAGAATGCAAAATATTTTGATCTGAAATTATTATTAATTTGAAATCGACTCAAATTGAAACAAAACGATTTAAAATATTTAAATTTGAAAATTAATATTTTATTTAATTTAGCAAAAATAATTGTTTGAATTGATGATTATTGTTCACAGCTATCTTCTTTTATATTAATACTAGATAGTTTCAGCTTTTTTTTAAATTTTTTAATTTTTGTACTCTTTTTAATCCGAATAAGGGGATAATGAATTCAAGTTGACAAAAATAATTGTTTAAACAATTTATCATTATTTTTAATAATATTCTCTTTGCTTAATAATAGAAAGTTGCATTTTTTTCCGAAATTGTTAACATCTTTGTCTATTGTTCACATGGAGTGACTCAACAATTATTTATATTTAGCAAAAATAATTGTTTGAATAAATTATAATTGTTGATAACTTTTTTCATCTATATTGATGCTAGGTAATTGCGGTCTTTTCTGAATTTTTTAACTTTTTGTTCACTTTTCACTTAGTGAGGTCAAAATTAATGCAAGTTAACAAATAAAATTGTATAAACAATTTATTATTGTTTATAGCTATCATCTCTTCGATAATTGCTAGAAAGTAGGTGTTTGCTTTGAATTTTTTTTATTTGGTTTGGCTTTTTAGTCATCAAAAAATAATAAATAAACATTAAAGAAAATCATTTTTTTAACAAATTTTTATCTTTTTTGTGAACATACAGTTCTTAAAAAAAAAGTTCTTTAAAATATTTTTCAACTTTCCTATATGTATCACATGAAAATGTGCATTTTCTTTGAAGTCATTACTAATAGATTTTTTGTTTAAATTAATGATATTTTTAATATTTATGATTTTTTTTAAATGAAATGTAGAAGAAAACCTGAAAATTTCAAAAAAACTTGCCATTTTCTAGCATTGCTCTAGAAAAAGATAGTTATAAACAACAATTATTTATTTAAAAAATTATGTTTATTAAATTAAAATATTTATCACCTCGATCTTGTTAAAAAGTGGACACAACGTTTGAAATTTTATAAGAAACCGTATTTATTCAGCATTACTCTAGAAAAAGCTAGTTATAAACAATAATTTATTTAAACAATTATTTTTGTTTAATTAAATTAAATATTACTTTGCCCTAAGTAAAAAGTTGACAAGAAGTAGATCATTTCAGAAACACCCGCAACTATCTAGCAATACTATAGGAGATGATAGTTATAAATAATAATAATTTGCTTACAAAATTATTTTTGTTTTATTACATTCATTGTTACCTTACCCTTAGTGAAAAGTAGACACAAAAATAAAAACTTTAGAAAAATCTCAATTTTCCAGCATTACTGTAGGAAACGTTGGTTATAAACAATAATGATTTATTTAAAAAATCATATTTGTAAATTAAATTAATTATTACCTCGCTCTAATTGAAAATTAGACAAAAAAATTGTCAATTTTAGAAAAAATTTCAACTTTCTAACATTATTATAAGAGAATATTTTTATATAAAAAAATAAATGGTTTAGGCAATTATTACTGTTAAATCTAA
>JAUELO010430830.1:0-14124 GCA_032357855.1 Amphibolips quercusostensackenii | reverse complement strand
GTAAAGCACTTTTAGTGCAAAACAAATTTATTTTTCAGACCAAAGTGTTAAAGTTTAATAATTATTTATTTTATTTGTTGAAAAAATCAACAGTGGGTGTATTTTAACAAATATAATTCAACATTTTTTATTTTGAAGAATGTCTCCATCAATTCAGATGATAAAAGGAAACCCGCAATTGAAATAGCCACAAATTTCAAATTTTTCCAAACAATTGGCCTAGGCTTGGCTTAACTAGGCTCTGGCCTGGTGACTAGCCTGGGCCAAATTTGAATGAAACGCTAAATCTGGCCAGGGCCCGGCTATATCGCCAGGCTTCGTTACCCAGCTTGGCCCTGGTTTATTATCGATTCACATTTTCCTTAATTTCGTTATCACTTCTCAAACTACTACCACAAACTGCGGTAACTTCAACTGCGGCGACATGACAATTTTCATTTTCCTTCACAAGGTTTTGATTTAATACATTTCCTCTTGTATTATTTGGGTAAAAAGTGCAAACATTTCAAGTAAATCATTTGCAAGTAATTTGCAAGTAAATTATTTGTTAGAAGATTAATTTTTTTTGTGAAAAAATGATATTTTATGGTTGAAAATTCAACTGTTTGCAGATCATTCATCTGTCTGGCTTTGAAATTCAACAATTTTGTTAAAAGTTTATATACTTTGTTGAAATTAATTTATTTACCTGAAAATATAACTATTCCATTTCCCATTGAAAAATTATCCTCTATAAGTTTAAAGTTCAACTATTTAGTAAAAAATTTCTGTCTCATTTTGGAAAATCGTCGTTTCAGGTAGAAAACTAATCTCCTCTTTAACTTCCAGCATTCGATGTTGTTGTATCGAAAACTAATGCTTTAGCACAATATTAGAGACCCCATTTAACATGAATTTCACAAACAGCAGATGTCTGATCTTTTTCAGTCCCAGATTGCAGTACAGGCACTCCAAGACGTCGTTCAGCATTGCCATTCAAAAGAATCACAGGAAGTCGATCAACGGTCTCCTTACCTGTTAACGCTGGCAGTAACTTACCACCCTAGTTCACGAGAGCAGCTTGCATGTTCGTGTTCATGAACTGCTCTTTAATTACAGTCGCCTTTTCTGCACGTATTTTTTCTCTTGCAATATGAATGGATAACCTGTTGATGACAAAAACCTGGACATTATGTCCAGGTGCCTCTGTAGTTGCAATCGTAATATGAACTACATCCCTGTCCCTGATTTTACATTTGTCTAATGCCGCGGCAAGCTTAGGAGTCACAAGTGTACGGCTCCCTCTTGCCAGTTTTGCTTTTGGTGATGAAAATTCCAATTCTGTATCTTCTGAGAGAGGAGGTTCTGCCATAATATTATGAGTGGATTTTCCAGCAACTGATATATTTATATCTGTACTTGATTCCAAACTGCTGGCGCTTGTAGATGACGTCAATTCGGCAGTTTCAGCTTTAAAAGGAAGAGAAGAGATTCAATGATGCAAAATTAAATTAAAAAACTGAAATGTGAAAAAATTAGAACTATTGCAAACTGCATGATTGAAATTTTTTTTACACATTACCTACTTAGTTGGTCAATTTTAAGATCGCTTCGCTTTTTTCTCATCAACGCTGCCTCTTCTCGTATTGCAATTTTTCTTTCTCTTATAACCTTTGATTCATTAAGAACTGCTTATCTTCCCTGCAATGCTAGTCTGGCACTTTTGCGTAAACTTAACTTCACCACACGAAGATTGAAAAATAATACACTTAAAACGTTTTTATTTGATGGCAATTTATTTCCAGTTATTTTATCCCAGTAATATCCAAGTAAATAACTTTTCTCACGTGATAGATGGGCAGAAGACATTCTGACATGAAAATTTGTTTTGACTCGTCCGACATCCGAAAGAGAACTGCATCAGGTATGTGACTGAGTGTTTTGCTGTGGGCTTGGATCACGGGTCCTTTAGATTTTAGAAGAACATCTGCGGAGTACAACTACATTACTACATTAGTTAATATTTTGCAAAATAAACAAATAAAATTGATTTTTTGTATGGGTTTTTTTTATTTTCAAGGGCGCAGGAGCACCCTTTCCCTTAGTCAGATTAGGCACAAATTTGACATAAATTATTTTTAAATAAATTGGAACCAAACTGGGGGTAGTGCTAAAAAAAACCGAAAAAAATTTCTTGCCGAGAGTACATAAGAGCCACCCTAATGAATATGAAACGCGAATACTAGTTTTCCAAAAAAAAACCTACGACATAAACAATGTATGTATTTCATTTTTAAATTATTAAAAAGGTAAAATCTGATTGAAGAAGCGGAAGTCCGTTAGTGTATAAGTGCAGCTCGCCGCTTGCTGCATTTTTTTTCTCACCTGAAGTTGTTTCTTCAATCTTCTATTGTTTTTTTCGGCTTTTCAGTTAGTTTCTTATTGAAGAAGCAAAGTTTTTAATGTTGCGAAAATATAGTTTAAATTAAAAAAGATGCAGTTTGTATATTTATTCATAACTTATTTTCCTTTGCTTTTTGTTGGAAAACTAGTATTCGCGTTCCATTTACATTGGAACGCCAACATAACGCTGACCGCGTTAGCACGTTCTTAAATACTACAAGCAAAAGAGAATAAGTTATAAATAAATATACGAAGCGCTGCTTTTCTAATCTAATATATACTTTCTCACCACCAAAACCTTTCCTTCTTTGATGAGAAACGGTGCACTTCATGCGGTACGCTGAAGAATTTCAATTTACATCACCCTGTTCTACCTCTTAAATTAATTTCAAACTTGGAGGTATTTTTCAAAACAGTTAAAATTATTTTTAGGCAAAAAATAGTGGTTGTATCTCAAAAGCTTTATATAAAAAAAAAATTTGCAAATTTTTTTTTGACCCCTTTTCTGAAAAAAATCTCATAATTTTTCTAAAATATCTTCCTATCGGAACCCATAACATATTTTTCCCCCATCAAAATTTGTCCAGACATTCTTCAGAAAAAAAGGTTTTTCGATTTTCTTCTCACCCCCAAACTCCCACCAAAAATTTTTTTCAGATCTGATCTTTTGAAAAACTTAGTCATACATCAGTACAACCTCACAGTAAAAATCCCAGACAGATTTGGTCGGGGGCAATTTTCGAATGCTTATCCTGCTATGTCCTTTGCTATATATAGAGATCAGTCGATTAACCGGAGTAAGTGCACTGCCCAAACTTCCATCCACTTTATCGCACCTGTATGTCAGAAATACTCTTCCTCTTATTTTCTGGTCTCGGTGATGCAAAAAATATCCAGGTCTGTGATAATTCTCGAAGTGCATTTACTTGGCCTCGATCCTCTTATTTAGGACAATATGAATGTTCCAGTCAGCAAATCTGATTAGCTTACGCGAATTGCTGATATAAAATTAATTTACTGTACTTATTTACAAATTTAGCAGGAGGCTGAATATACAGAAAATCGAAAATCAAACTAAAGTGCTTGAGCATTTATAGTCCAAACAAGTAGAAAAACGGTTTGATAAATCAAGCAAACGAAAAACCGGCGGGGCGGGTTAGCCAACATAAACTCTAAACTAGCAACGCAATTGAAGGGATAGGTAGAAGCTTGAAGAAATTGCAAGGTAGCTTTACTAACAAATCAAACTACAATTTAAATGGCTAAGCTACGTATTCACAATTTTCCGTGTCACTAGAGCACCTTTCTGATTTTATATAGGTAGTTTATGTTGATTGCGCAAATTAATTTCTATTGCTTTTGCAATATTCTTTTTCTCAGTCAGGTACACCTTATGTGACACGCCTCATATTTCCACCGAATATTATATTATATATTAATATTATATTTCCACCGGTCAATCGACCCTCCCCACACCATGAAAAGACTCTACTGATTCTACACCCCAGTGGCTATGCCCGTCTTTCAAAATATCAGCAGCTGCACACCTAGAAAATACTGTAGTACACATTGTACATATCTGCCGAGACTCGAAATCTGGTCCTGCTAGCGCTGAAGTTTAGAGGCGAGCGTGATTACCACATGTAACGTTACGGAATTTAATAAGAATTTAAATCACATAATATTGTATGATCCCTATCTACCAAGGTCGTAAGGGAAGCGAAAAATCGATAGTTGGGCTAATTCGAGCGTCTACAAGTCGAATGAGTTTTGGTCAACATCAGACTCCGTGGCGCAGTTGACAGCGTGTTGTTGGAGAAACACCAGCCACCTGGGTTTAAATCCTGGTCCAAAGTCTATTTTTGCGCACTATCGATTCTTTGTAGCTCTTCGATAGTATCTAGTCATTAGATTTCGTCAAATTGAGAAAAAGTAAAATAACGGCGGGTGTAGCCGTGACCCCGTTATACAATACACCAGTGCCAATGATAAATGCCTGGGCTAATTTAATTTTAAAGCTTCTGGAATCAACTCTTCTTGTATATGTGTCCAAATGCAAATGTTTTTCCCCCATAAACTACCATTCAATATGACTACACTTTGCCCAAATTTCAATCCGATCACGGTAGGTACTGTACTTTAAACAAGTAAGCAAAAAAGTAAATCAGTGCGTGGCAGGAGATTAACTTATTTCATTTTTCTCACCAATTTTTGGTACATTTTAGATTCTGATACTTCAAGTTTGTCTAATTTAAAAACAAAAAAAGAGACTTTAAACAACAAAATTTTGAGCCCTGTTTAACTGTAAAAGAAAACAATTTTAGGTGAACAAAAAATGTTTTCTAAACTCAAATTTTTAATTTAAAAAAAAAATAACGAAATACTTAACACCAGACATAGTCAGCATAGATATTTTATATCACGCTTATAATTATTATGTACCGGTCAGTTTGTAATTTGAAAACTAAAGATTTTTAATAACGAAGAAGTAGAAAATAATATTATATTTTATAAATAGATTTTACTGTAAATATTTATATACATGTATAAACAGAAATTAAATTATTATAGAATGAAAAACATTGCTTCGTGTAATAATTGTAATGATCAAAATCCTGAATAAATAATTCACAACGCCTTCCAGTGTCCTAATAATTCACTTTGCTTTGATTTAAGGATCTTTTTTGCTTCTTGTACGTGCTGATGGCAAAGCCCTTCCACTTGAGCTTTTAATTTATAAAACGCATCCTCGTTGATATCAGAATTATTTTTCAAGTTTTCGAGCTGTTTATTCTGTATATCTTTTAGATTATCATGGCACTTGATAAATAGAGCTTTTGCATTTTTAGACAAGTTTTCTCTATGTTCCTTTGTCACCCTGAAGAAAAAAATAACATCACTCAATTAATTAAAAAAAAAAACAAATTCAATTTTTCAATTGAATATTATTCATCAATTAAAAAAAATACTTGCTAAAGAGACATATGGACATTTGCGAAAAAAGGGACGTTTTGGGTTCCAAATATCTCCAGATATTATACTTAATTTATTATGTTTAGGAAGCAACTAGGAGTGGATTTATTTCGTATCTGAAGAAAAAAGTTCGCTCGACTGCTACGAAGAAAATTGTCATAACAAGATTTCCGCTAGTATGGGAAAAAGTATGAGTAAAAGTATACGCGCCTGTACTTTCATCTATAGTTATTACTTACTATACACGCGAAAAAAAAGAAACCTATGCTTCATATTTTCCTATAATACTTTTTCAAATGACCTACTTTGGTAAAGCGTCGTACCTCTATGTATTCATAAATGCAGATACGACACTCTAGCACAGCATAATGCAGTTGATACACTCTGTATTCGGAAATCTTACTTCATAGAATTTCTTCGGGACAGTCGATTTGTGATCCATAAAATATGTGATTACCTACGAGTGTGAATTTATCAGCATGAGCTGAAAGCGAATAATGAAATCGTACAAGCTGCGCGCACGTGTATCGCACGATATTTTTGGAACAACCGTCTTTTCGAATATAATACATAATATAGGTTACGCTTCGCAGTATGCGGTTTGAAATATGCTGAGAAAAAGCGGAATCGAGCGAGAGCGAGCATCGATACAAAGAAATCGGAAGCGACGGGGTGGTTTGGTTAAGAGAGCGTTGTATATGGACTTGAGCGAAAGGGCGATGAGCGGTACGTTTGTATTATAAGCTTGTTTAATAAACCTTCAGTTCAGTATGCTTAAGGATGTACAGTATACACTGCGTATAATCAACCTTAAAAGTCGCCTATCTTTAGAATGATTTATATAATCGACGAAAATAGTTCAGTTATTTTATGTATTATATTAATTAGTTTCTGAGTGTACTTCAGAAAAAAATATTCATGTTAAAATTAATTATTTAACAGTAGTTATTTAGAGTTTCAGTTTTTCCTTGCTCTTTAATGAAAAGTTACAATTTTTATTTAGTCCTAATGACCAATGCCTCATTTTATTCTTTGAAGGATTCTCTACAATTCTATTTGGTTGGGTTTTATTTTGTTTAAAATGAATTTAGAAATCATACAGTTATTATTGTTATAAACATTGATAGCTTAAATGTTAATGAACACTAACCAAATAGAATTGTAGAGAATCCACATTGTAAGCAGTGTCTTTCATATCCATCTTCTGTATATCTTTGAAGTAAGAACCCAGCGCTTTAGTAACAAGGTAGCAAAATTTTTTACTACTCGAAGACAAATTCTCTGTAGCTTTTTCTCTAAACAACCCTGATGGAACAAATAAAAAAATAAAACAGATAAATACTGCCAAGTTTTACTCAGATATATGCAATATTAGAAAAAGTCTATCTTACCGTAAAAAATGTCCCTAATGTGATACAAGATGCACCAGAGTAATCGGCACTAATCATGTAAAAATAATTTTAAATAAAAAAATACCAATGTTGAATAACTATTAATTTGTTAAAAGTTTTTAAACATTTAAGTTCGAGCTGAAAGTAGATTCTCAGATCTGAGAACAAGGGAATAAGTATTTTTTTTTTAAGTTATATAAGGGGCATTCCATTTCATATGAGCGCACTGCCCAAAACAAATGATTTTCGATTTTCTTCAAACTGCGGTAAATTGTAGTACTATGGGGCCTTATTGTAGGTGCAAAACTATAAGCCATCATATTGCACGATTAGCGTAATATGTTTGGTGTTAATTACATTTTGGTGTGTAAAAAACAATTTTTTAGTTAAATGTTATTGAGTCAAAATCAAACCAAACAACTTTTACAACTAATGGATTTGGAAGGAAAAGACAATGTTACAAATCGATCGATTTTTGACCCGCTGCAGAACGTTTTCTAGCTACTTGAAATTGCTCTAATAGGCTTTTATTTGATGGGAATATATGTTTAAAACCGGCGTACTCCGGGGAAATTGCTCCAGTTTGCCATACATGCGTAAAATCTTATAAACCTTGGTTAACCGCTGAAGGTTGATTCAAAGACGATACTGGTCGTATCTATGAATACGGACATTCGAGAATCTCAAGAATACAGTTACAAACCCCTGAGTAGTCACCCCACATCAACTATAAACGATAGCTAGCGTTTTATTCATGCAGAGAAGCTGGATGCCGTCAGTAAGGCCGGAGCGGGGCGAAAATCAATCGATTTCCAAGAATCCACCTTATAATGTTAAATAAGGTTTATATGATTTCACGCATGTATGGTAAACTGGAGTCATTTCCCTGAGTACACCGGTTTTAAGCATGTATTCTCATTAAATACAAGCCTATTAGAGCAATTTCAAATACCTAGAAAATGTTCCGGAGCGAGGCGAAAATCGATCGATTTTTAACATTATCCTTTGACAAGCTTTGCGATGGTGGTAAGCATTTCTAAAAAAATATGTCTTCTACTATAGTTTTTTGAAGTTGTAAATTGAAATTCCAAATATCTCAAAACAGGTATGGATATAATGGACATTTCATGATATACTGAGTTATTAATTAAAATGAATATATGACTGCAAAACTCGAGGAGTCTGAATACAGAACCTAGCCCCTGCTTGAACAAAATTCAGAGTTCCTCATTTATTTTTTATTTCATTCTGTTAGGTTCTAAATTCAGACTCCTCGAGTTTTGCAATTGTATACTTATTTTAATTAATATTTCAGAATAGCATGAAATGGCTATTTAATCAATTCAGGGTTTAAAAAATAGTAATTCTAAGCTTTCTTTTAACACGCATTTAATCTAAATCTGAGGATACGTGTTTTGAAATATTCGGAATTTAAATTTTTAAGTTCAAAAAACTACAGGAAGGAAATATATATTTGATATGTTTGAGAAATCTTTTCAAGTTCTGATATATTTTGTATCTCTTTAAAACTTCTCAAATTCTAAAAAATATCTTTTATAATAACGCAAAATTTTTCTTAAAATTTTGAAAAATCTTTTAAAAATGCCTTGAAATCTTCCACATTTTTTTCTAAATTATTAGACATATTTTTAAACATTTTGCAATTTTTTTAATTATCTTAAAAAAACTCATTTTTCAGAACACACCATCATTTCAAATTTTCAAAGGACACTTAAGAAAAAAATGTATTCTCTTGAAACCTTCCGAAATTCTTAAAAAGCTTTTCCATTTTTGTTTGAAATCTTCAAAAATCTACATTTCGTTATTAATCCTTTTTTGACAATTTTGGAAATTTTTGAAAATATTTTCTTAAAATTAATTTTTCAAAATAATAAAGCATAACAAATTTTCCTAGAAATCTTAAGAAAATTTTCTTATACTCTTGAAACCTTAAGGAACCATCAATAAACTACGTTACCAATTTTAGTCTATTTTCAAACCCCCTGCCCCTCGTTGACAACCGTAGTTTATATTTTAACCCCACCCCCTCCACCAAAAATATCTTAACCTTTAGCTGAAACCCGATTTTACGTTTATTATGCTTTTCTGTGTGTTTATAGCGATTTAAGTTGCCAATATGCCTATATTGTTTAGGTGACCGTGTGGTGAAGTATAAAATTCGGTAATAAATCAAGAATTAAAATAAAAAAGTGATTTTCAAAATAAGTTTTGAAATGCACCTGACTAAATTTTATGTGACAGTTAATCTGGGTACGTTCACTATTTAATTTCTATAAAAGCAGTACGGCATATTGACAAAAGATTGTCGATATTTCTTTTTTGTTACAGGAATAAGAACTTTAACAAGAAATATAAAACAAACTCTGTGAAAAGTCTCTTTGTATTCAAGAAAACAAATTTCTTGAAAACACATTTCAATTACAAGAAAATTAGTTGAAAATTTTAATATTCAATTACTATTTGCCACTTAAGTTCATATTGCTATGAGTTAAATATGCTAATCCAGTAACATGTACACTCACACTAGAGTTTTATAATTTTAAAAAGTCTTGAGTATCATGCTCTCCTGAGTATTTAACATGTTTTATAATCAATCTAGACACATTATGATAATTAAAAACAGAAAATTAAACTAAATTTTTTCTGACAAAGAAAACATAGACTAGATTTCAAATTATTACAAAATTTTAATAAAAATTAATTTATTTTATTATTCTTTACATTTATTTATAGTTCTTCTTGCATAGAAATTTTTTGACTTAATTTTCTTTTCAAAATCCCTGACGTTTTTATAATTTTTAGGTTTTTTGTTGACCTTCAGCCATCCTGGATATCTGAAATTTTTTCTGTGACCGAGATTGAAAAATTATTGGAACAAATTTATTTATTTGGATTTTGTGCTTTGTTTTTCGAAACACCTCAAAAAATTGTTTTAATCCTCTAGAATTTTGGACCCAATTGAGATATTCATTGTTTTCTTTTTTAATATTGTAGAGTTTATTGTCTTTTAAAATCCACTGGAAAATTTAAAAAAAGTAAAAAATTAACAAAATGTTGGCGGTTTTCCTGGAAATATTAAAAGTCCATTTTTTAAAAAAAACCACACATATATTTTCTCCCAATTTTTTGTTTAATTTATGCTTGCATAAGGAAAATACCTTAACATTTTTATGCAGGCTAAATCAATCTTATGGAAAAGAGATTTTTTTTCATAAAATCGATTTTTCTCATTTTTTCAGAAGTAACGACAGATGCGAGAAAATGTTAAAATAGAATTTTGCACGCCTAAAGAAGTTCTATGAAAAACACCTCTTGCTCTTTTGCGATATCTTGCATCGTTTAATAGAAAAATTCAAAAATTATATTTTTAGGAAAGAAAACCTCTCCTAGCCTCAAAAATGGTTTAGCCCGCATAAATCTGATAGGATGGCTTTCTTCTACTAACAGAAACTTTTCAGAAATAATGTTAAAAATAAAATGTGGGGTTTTCCAGAAAATATTTTCTTAATGTTCTCAAAATTCAATGAGAAAAAATAAAATATTTTCTGAGAAACACCACCTTTCTTATTCATCCCTATATTTAAAAAAAAATCCTGCTAATAGCAAAAAGAAATCCTATCACCTTTGTGCGGGCTAAACCATTTTTGAGACCGGAAGAATTTTTTTCCTAAAAATATAGTTTTTCAATTTTTCTCGTAAACGATGCAACATATCGCAAAAAGCAAGATATATTTTTCATAGAACACTTTTAGGTCTGCAAACTTTTATTTTAACATTTTCTTGCATCTGTTGTTATTTGCAAGAAAAAAGATAAAATTCGATTGTATGAAAAAAAGTCTCCTGGACACAAAATTGATTAAGTCCGTATAAAAATCACAAGATATCTTCCTTAGGAAAATTAACATTCAACAAAAAAATATTAGTGTGGTTTTTTTTTTCATAAAACCGACTTTTAATACTTTCAGTATAACTGACGCCATTTTGTTAATTTTACGCCTTTTTCAATTTTCCGGCGAATTTCAAAATTAGACAATAAACTCTATCAAAATAAAGAAGAAAACGATAAATATCTCAATTAGGTCAAACGCTATAGACGATTAAGAAGAATTTAGTTTTATGTAAAACAAAGCACAAAATTATAATGTGCATAACTTCGTAGACATTTTTTTTGCAAATTGGAAAAATATGTATTGACTAATTTACCCCAAAAAAACAACATTTCAACCCCGATAGATTCTGCAACTTAAAGTGTAGAACCTGCTGAATTTTAAATGAATTCGGTCATTGCGTAATTAACGTATAAATGCGTGTAGGTATTTACATTGAGAGAATGAAGATAAAGATCGCTTACCTGTGCGAAATAGTTGATCAATCTCTACAAGTTCTCGTATTTTAATTTCCGCTGATACCGCGTTTCATTGCACTTTAATTGTATTTTTTCCTTAGAGATTTTACCATTGTACTGCTTTTTAAACGCAAGGTACAAACGCTTGTACGATCCCGACATTTAAACGAACATGCTAGGCGATTCATACGATGAATGTCTAAATTAAGTAATTGTATCTTATAAAAAGGCACAAATCATATTTAGGTTACACCGGTCGGCATGGACTTGTTTGTTTTGATATTTCACCGAGGATCATACGACAACACAGACAGGAATGAGAAACGAAAATGCGGAGACGGACTCGTACTGTTTCATGGCCATCTATCGCAAAATTCGTAAAATTCTTAAACATTCATCATCTGCAAATGAACTAAACATTACTATATGTACTTTAAGAAAGAAATTTCTGAACAAGGTTAACTTGACTTGTAACGTTACTATGAATGACCTCCTCCCTCCCGTTTCAAACAATAGGTTTGGTGCGACCCCACCCCTATAAAATGGTAACGTAATTTATGGATAATCCCTAAAAACTTCTTTAAAAACTTCTAAACTTTTTGTTCAAAACCAGCAAAAATGTACATTTTGTTTAAAATTTTTTTTTAACTTTTCAAGTTTTGAATTATTTGTTAATCCTTTCAAACCTTCTAAATATATCTTAAGCTTAGTCGAAATTTTTCTAGTATTTTATAATCTTGCAAAATTAAAATGTTTTGCTTTAAAATCTTCTACAATGTTTTCAGAAATTTTGGAAAATCACTTCAACGCCTCCATTCCATATTTCTCTACGTCTCGTTTAAGCAGTGTACAGCGCCACTTTGCATCTGGTCGGAGTAAGCTCTCCGTCGAATATGGTCGCTGAATAGCAAAAAATTTAATTTCTGTTGAACATAACACAAAACTTATTTATACTTATAATTGTCGCTTCAGTACAAATAAAGCGTTTTTTGACCTAAATTAAGGTTAGAAATACTTCAATCACTTGAACTATAATCTCTAGTGACTAATGCTTTTGGAAAGAGCATTTATATGTTTCTAAAAATAACATCAGCAAATTAGCCGTTTTTTAAGAAATGTAATTTTTTATATTTTTATAATAAAAAATTAGTTTATTTTTCCTGCGGTACTGGAAGCATTTGTTATTATATCAAAAATATACTATTATTTATAAGAAAAGTTGTCGCTATTTACATTGATAAGAAATATTGTTTAAAATGCATGAAACAAACAAAAATTACTTGTATAACGTGTCCTGCGAATAACTTTGCATGGCGTTTTCAATTCCACCTAGAGTATCTAGTGCTTTTGATAATTAAACATTTTTCTATTGTTTTTAGATATGGTAAAATGCATTTGTTTGTAAGGTTGAATCGTGGTAAATTAAAATTTTTATTTAGTTGCGTTCAAAATGTCGGAAAATCATGCTTGTACGCATGATGAGAATCGGCTCGAAGTGTGTTTATTGTGCTTTCGTAAAAAAAGAAGTGTACTGTATTAAAAAGAAATTAAAAGAATATTTTGAGAATATACTTGAAAACTACGTCGATGATGACACTATACCAGGAGCCTTATGCACTTCATGCAAGAGAGAAATATATCGTGTGAAAATTAATGCTAAAACAAACAAAAAAATGAATTTTTCGATTTGTCAATATTCTAATAGAATAGCCACAAGGTCGAAAAATAGCTTGACATGTGATTGTAAATTTTGTGAAACAGCAAAAACGATACCTACTCAATTCACTAGCAATATTGGTTCTGGTAAGTCTATGAAATTTAAACATAAATAAAAAGAGTCATCTTGAATTATTAAATTTATATATTTTTGCGCTAAATAAATAAAAATCAGAGATTATGACGAGAAACGATGCAGTTTCTGTTTTTCTATCATTGCAAAAGGAACCCCTTATGAGTGCCAAGCACTTTCTCGTACTGAAAATCTATCCACGTGCGTATTAAGTATGCCTTCAAGGGTACAAGATCAACTAATTTCATCCATAACGAAACATAGAATGAGTGAAAATAACAATGCGGAAGCTTCAGATTTACGTTTAACTCAAGCCCATGGTGGTAAACCTCTTTGCATTCAGATAGTCAAAAACCACAAATACTGCATTAAAGCTACCATCACTTATTGTAAATGATTTCTCAAAAATAAAAACGAATTCGAATTAGAGTAACCGTGAGATAATCGAAATTACTTCAGCTGTACGTGTGTCTACGAAAAGTATAAAGATAATTGAACCTGGATTAAAATTAAAACTTGAGAAAGATTCTCACTTCGTCGACGATTATTTTAGTTTCAAGGAGTTCAAACTTGTCTATATTAAAGCTAATATATCTACTGACGTCACTGAAGCATTAGTTTATTGTACAGATATTAGTGCTTTTATCGATTACGTTAAAGAACAACGGCAAGTATCGGAAGCTCATTTGAAATTCGACATAGACGGAGGAGGTGGATTTCTGAAGATCTGCCTTTCGTTTTAATCACAAATACATTTAAGGAACGATCATGAAACGGAACGTACTAAGTATGAGGACGGTGTAGCTGCTAAGCGATTTAGCTATTCCGGAGTTAAAAAGTTATTTTTATTAGCATTAGTTCCTTGTTCTCACGAGAACTACGAAAATGTTTGGCAACTATGGTCTGTATTAAATGTTCATACTTTATAAGGCACAATAGCAACAGAATTAAAGTTGTCGAATATCTTAGATTGTATTATAACACACAGCAGTGCTAATCTATGTACTCGGTGCGACACAAAAAGAAAGCAATCTCAATGTTTGCGGTGCATATAGAATAGTTGAGAATAGACTCAAAGCCCGATAAAACACCAGTTTCGGGGGTTGCCTCGCACTGGCCTTAACCCTCAATCGGTCGCCTCCAAACGTAAACAGTCTGGTGGGCCCACATGAGTGGCAACCGTCTCTCGCCCTGCGAGCTGAGAAACTTGGTAGGCCAGCAGT
>JAUELO010430731.1:0-14124 GCA_032357855.1 Amphibolips quercusostensackenii | reverse complement strand
GAGGGACTTATCTTTGGACCCTTTGAGTTTTGGGCTTTGTGCCCATTGAGACATTTGCTCAGGACGCCGAGACGCGTGACATATTGAAAATTCAGTCAAATAACCGTAACCACTCTTCCGAGTAAAAAAAATGACCGATTGAACTTGTAGAGCCAATACCCCCATTATACTGACTTCGGCGGGCCTTATCTTGGGACCCTTTAAATTTTGGGCTTTGTGCTTATTGATACATTTGTTTAGAATGACGAGACGTAACATATGAAAAATTCAACCAAATTAACGCAAACCACTTTTCCCATATGCGTGTTACGAGGTTCTTTGTATAAAAGTCAAACCATGTCAACTGTGACAGAAAATTTGTCGTGAAAATTCAAAAGATGGAAATTATTAGACCCATACGAAGTATTTAGTCATACAAAGGATTCACTTGAACAATTTTTGGTACTTCTCTATTTTTTTTAGTTTTTTAGTTAAATAAACATTTGAACATTATTTTAAAAAATGCATAAATTCAATTCTCACTGAGCTAATTAAGTAAAATTTTAAGGAATGGTGTACAAATGTCCTAGATTTTGAATGAACCAAACAAATAGAAAAAAGTTTGCAAAAAAGCTGATGCTTTATAATAGTTTTAAAAACAATTAAACCATTTTTTGCGTTCTCCCTACATTACTAAAATAATAATGAACAAACATGTGTAAATAACCTTAGGCTTCAAGTCTGTGCAAAAAAAATGTATTTGAGCCTATAAAAATGTGAAAACGAATTTTTATTTCCGCCGTGCATCGGCTGGTGCGAGAAGGCGCGTAATTACAATGCGTTTCATCCGACTGCCGCGTTTGACTCTCACACCGGGTGATGCAAGGCGAAAAGAAAAATTCATTTTCCCATTTTTATGGGCTAAAATACAAAATTTGTTTTGCATAGCTTTGAAACTTAGGGTTATTTGCACATGTGTATTTGATATTATTTCAGTAGGGTATGGAGAACGCAGCAAAATTTTAATTATTTATATGATTCTTATAAAAAATCAGTTTTTTTGCAAAATTTCTTCGATTTGTTTACTTTATTTGAAACACAAGAAGAATCAATTGATATTTTTGAAACAAACCTGAGCAAAAGTATAAATGCATCAAAAATGGTAACATTTAAACATGGAGAATCATTTGTTTTCGAAAAGTTTGTTCCAAAAATCCCTTACAGCGACAGAATGAAACACAAAAAACGTATTTAACAACGATATAAAACCGTTTGTTGGAAAATTATTAGCAGTCATATTAAATGCACCATCTTGAATTTGTGATTAAAAAAAAAAAGTTGAACTCATATTTGTACTTGGTAAGTACATATATTAGAATTTGTCCTTTTAGATACATGAAATTTTGGCATTTATGCAAAAAAATTTTGATATAAAAATAGTCAATACAATTTTTGTGTTTATTTTAGAAAAAATAGTGCACTCACATGGTACATACAGTACATAAGCACACTTATTAATTACGCTAATTAAACAATTTCCTCAATAGTACTTAATAATAGTGTAATGAATAGAATTATATAAAATTGTTTAAGGACTAAAATGAGCTATATTGCTAAAAAAAACTAGAATGACAACTCTGGCTTAAAATTGATTCTAATTATCATTGGCCCCTTCTGTTTCAATTTCATAAATCCAGTTAAATATTAAGTAATTTTGAGCTTGATTTTTGGTATAGATATCTTCTCAATGAGGGACCAAAGATATTAAATAAAGGTTACTTGACACATAGTAATATAAATTAGAGGACATTTTATAAATTAATACCTTGTTTATTGAAAAAGTAACCATTTATGTTTTTTATTTTGAAAATAGTATCTGGGTTATACAATCACATGAAAATAATTATTTTATAAAAGAAAATCGAAAATTCCCTGCGTTGAAGTCGACCCTGATGAAAGAGCTTTATATATAGGTGGAAGTCGACTTAACTAAGCGTGCCAACGTATCGCGGGGCTTCCTCGGCTTCACTCGTGTCTGATCCTACGTCGCGTGGTCCGCACTCAGCCGGTCGTCAGGGCACGCTACTTAGTACTTCCCGCATGATAAAACGCATTTATTACCTCTACCATGAAAGTGAATTTACAGTCTAAAAAGACGAATTTTAAAAAAATTGGATTTTCGTCCAAAAAAATATGATTGGCAAAATAGTCAAATTTTTACCCAAATGTCTGATTTTTTTACCTACAAAGATGAATTTTTAACCAAGAAGATTACTTTCTCACCCAGAGCAGTATTTCTAACCAAATACATAAATTTTTACTAAATCGTTAAACTTTAACTAAAAAAATAATTTCGTAAGCAAAAATGTCATATTTAAATTTTTAGTTTAGAAAAGTGTTTGAGAAAAAAACGAATTATTAATGATTCAAAAAACTAAATCCTTAACGAAAAAAATAATTAATTTTTAACATAAATGATTAATTGTCTACCCCAAGAAAAACAACCTTTTGGCGAAATAGTAATATTGTGAACCAAAAATGTTAATATACGAACTTTTAATGAAATCATAAAATGCTTTCAAATACTTTAATTTTTTCCCAAAATATTTGAATTTTCTACAAAAATATGAATTTTCAAAAAAGAGTTAATATTTAACTAAATAGTTCAAATTTTTACCAAATCGTTGATTTTTTAGGCCAAAAAGACAAATTTTTGACAAAGCAGTTAAATTTTGAACAAAAAAGTTGTATGGCAACTAAAATAATGTATTTTTAGTAAAAAATAATATTTTTTTTATTTAGTTCAACTTTAAACAAAGCAGTGTTCAAGCCTAGAAAGATTAATCTTGAACAGAAAATGTAATAGTTGATATTTCAACTAAAAAATATTTGGATCAAAAATGGAAAACACTTAGACTTAATAAAAAAAAATCAACAAAATACCTGAATCATGAATCAAAAAGATAAATTTTCAACCATATAGTTGCATTTTCAACCAAAACGGATAAATTTTAAACTGAAAAGATAAATTTTCTACCAAAACAGACAAACTGTCAATTAAATACATAAACTTTCAACCAAATACTTCAACTTGTAACTAGAAAATATCGGTTTTCAAACAAAAATGCAATAGTTACATTTTACGTTTAAAACATTAATTCTTAATAAAAAAAAGAATAGTGTTCAATCAAATAGTTATATTTTGAATAAAAGAGATATATTTTCAACTAGAATGTTGAATCTTTCAGAGAGAAAATAAATCTTCAACAAAAGAGTTTAATATTTATCCAAACAGTTTAATTTCAAATCAAAAAGATGATTTCTTGATCAAGAAGATTGAGTTCAACATTCAACTAAATTGGTTTTTTCCTGCGTAGTAATAAATATTTTTAATTTTTTTAAATACGGAGACAAGATTAAGCTAAATTATTACCGGAATTAAAGAAGAAAGGTAGCTGTTACACGTTAAAATAAATGTTTTTCCTAGTTCAGCATTTCGTTTAAAATAAGAGCTTTCTCTTCAATAACACTGATCAACAAAAATGACCTATGTCCTTGCTGATTGCGACATATCATTTGACAAATCATATCACGTCTAGTTTTATACATACTTGCAATTAAAATTGTTAATAAAAAATTGTTGAATAATTTTTTTTTAAAAGTGAATGTTTTTTTCTGCCTTTAACAAAGGTGTCATTTCGATGCGTTTTTTGAAGCAGTTTGCAAATATTGCCTTTAGCGTTATCTATAATTTTTTTGAGATATTCTTAAAAAACTAAAAAAGTGATAGAAATGTACTGAAATTTCAGTGCTCTCTAATTTAGGACATATTTTCATTTTTTAAATAAACAATAGGTCAATTTGTTTGTTTTTTCATAAAGAATAATTATCCAGAAAAAAATTTCAAATCAGATCATCCAGTTCTGAAATATCTTGAAAAATCTGTTTCCTTTCTTAAAATTTCGAAAAACTTGTATTAAATGCTGTAATAAGCATCATGTCTTTATTTATCTATGTTAAAATGTTCGGCGTTTGCTTGAAAAAATGAGTTTTTAACAAAATGTTTTGACTTTTAACAAACAGTTTAGGTTTTTGACAAGAAAAAAATACGAATTTTGAACAAAATAGTTGCATTATCAAAAATTCATTACATTTTGAACTAAATAGTCGAACATTTATCCAAACGAGATGAATTCCATTCAAAAAATATAATAGTACACTTAAATTTTGATAAAAAATAGTTAGATTTTTTATGGAGTTTTATTGCTTCGAAGAGGGGAAATAATTTCATTTTTAATTTTAAAAATTGACTGATTCCAAAGCTTAAAATGCTGACGAATTTTTTGAGCTATTTCCTAGTGAAAATAAATTACACTGTGATACCAGAAGTAGTTTCAAAAAATTGCACCTATCACATATTTGAAGCTGATTAAATAAATTTCAATTAAGTGAAACAGAATAAAATAAAGTTAGTTGTTTTCTTAAGAAGAAACAAATTTAGAGGAATTTAAAAACTTTTTGCTTTTCGTAAATTATAACATTTTTAAAGAGTTTTGCAATTTATATAAAATTTAGATGACATTAAACCTAACGTTTATATTAGTACGAATAATTTTTTGGAAACTCATTAAAGAGAATCCAATAATAAGGGAAGATCAAAAAAGGCATAAAAGAATCAAATTTAGTGTCAAATTAAAAAAAAATAGAGAAAAAATCTGAAAATTCGTTATATTAGGCTTAGGTAAAAATGCGTAGAAAAGTTTACACAATAAATGAACGCTTTCTTACAGCAAATACAAAAATTTATTAAGTAAAGGGAAAACAATTTACTCTAGTTTGTAATATTATATGACGTATTTACTTTCCTTTAATTAAAGCTATTGATGTATTTCGCTTCTTCAATGCTTTCTCGTAGTAAACAAAAATTTCATGAATAAAGTGAAAGCAAATTACTCTAGTTTTTAATAATGGAAAAATATTAACTTCTTGTACTTATTGTGGTCGACCTGATTCGTTGCCTAATGCGTGAAATTGCTGTAAGTAGCTGTTTGCAGTTTGTCTCTTTCAATTTTCTGGATATTTTATAAATAGAAACTTTCAAATGATCCTATATATTTTTCAATATTAAGACATAAATCTGTTCCTAACATTTCGCAATCGCACTAAAACTTTTAATCTTTTTCATACTTTCAAAAAGATAGTAAAAAAAAATTGTGGACAAAAACTTACAATTTCGGTACCGGTTACAAAAATATAATCGATGCCGACAATAAAATTTTTCAGAAAATTTGAAATGATTCAGATTTAATTTTTTATTTTGTTTTAAAACATTGATTTTAAGCTTTAAAGATTTTAAAATATGGCGAAAAAGATTTTGGAAGATATTTCAAAGTTCTAGAAGTTTTGCAAAGGTGTATAAAAGATTCAAAATTTGAAGAGATTTCAAGACACGTTAAATATTCTATGAAAATATTTTCAAATATTTTAAAATATTTGAAATGATTTCCTCAAATTCCTAAAAAGAATATTGAAGATTCTGAAGCAAACCTTTGAAATTTTTCAAGATTGAAAATTATTAGAAGAAGTTCAAATCCTTTTAAAAGATATTTAGAAGTTTTAAAAATTCTTCGAAAATATTTCAAAGTTTGAAAAAATATACATTAATAGTGATTCCTTGCATTAAAGAATTAATTTATAGAGAATATTTAACAATATTTTAGACAATAACAAAATAGTTCCAAAGTTTTTTTTAGATACAAAAATAATTTTACTCTTGAAATGATTTTAACAAATTTTATAAGTGTCGATTTTTCAAGGTTTGGAACCAAAAACCTAGAATCTTTAAGAATTTTCAACAGTTTCAAGAGAATACAATCTTTTTCCTTTATTTCTAGGAAAATTTTAAATATTTTTTAATTTTTTTTAAATTTGGCAGAACTTTTTAAAAGTTTTAGAAGAATTTTAAGGCATTTTGAAATATATTTAAAAGCTTTAAACAAATTTCATTTTTGAAGATCTCGAAATACAATTTTGAAATTTTTGCGAGCTTTTGAAAAATTTGAAGCTAATAAAAAGAATCTTTTCAAGATACTTGGTAATATTAAAATTAGTTCTTTATATTTAAAAATTAATTTTAAAAGGAATATTCCAAATGATTTGAAAACGTTACGAGAGATTTTTAAAAAGATTAAACATATTTAAATTTTTTTTTGAAATCATATACTATTGGTGAATTTTTTTGGAGCTTGAAAAGTCCTAAATCTTTTTTGGTTGAAAATGCAATAATTTTTTTTGAGAATTCATATTTTTAGACTAGAAATTTATCTCTTTTGGTAGTAGTTTTATCCTTCTGATTAAAATTACAAATGTTTGGTTAGAAATAAAAATATTTGTTTGTCTTACAATTTAATTTATTTGTTGGAAATTCATGTTTTTGGTAAAGAATTAAACTATTTTGTAAATTTTTTAGTCATCAATTGAACTGTTTTTTCTTAGAAAGATTTAACTGTTTTTTACAAGCACTGAAAATATTTTGTTATTAAGATATCAGTTATAAAGTTTGTGTTAAGAATTCATCTTTTTTGGGTGAAAATTCAACTACATACCACGTTAAAAATTAATTTTTCTGTTGAATTTCGGATTGAAAATATCTGAAAATTTCAAAAATCTTTTTAAATTTTCTCAAGATTTCGAGAAAAATTATATTCGTATAACCATAGAAACATATTAGCCTGAAAAATAAATAGTTATTTAAAATTTTTATTTTGTATTCGAAACTGTTTTTTTTGTTTAAACTGTTTTATTTGAAAATAAAAGCGCTTGTAGTGTCCAATTGATAATGCTAGTATATTTAAGAAAATTGGTGTAACTTAATATTTCGAAAATCTCATTCTTTTCAAAACCTGATTGGCTTTTTATTACTTCAAGTTGTTTTATATCTAGAACTTGAAATTTTGCAGAACTAAATCTACAATTTTATGTTATGTTATGTTATGCTAGTATTTTTTGTCAGAAATGACTGGTATTTTTTATAAAATATTATTGGATTTCTAATTATATTTACAATTTTGTTACAAATTTAGGTTATGCTGGTGTGTTTTACTTAAAATTTGTATTTTCTAATAAAAATGATAAATTTAAATCCAATGATATTTGTTAAAAACTATAGAATTAATAATCTTGACAAATTTCTTATTCTGATAGTGTTTTTTGTCGGAAATAGACCATTCAAAAAAAAACGTTAGATAATCAAACAAGACTTAGAATCTTTGAATAATTTTGGTTTATGTTAGTGTTGGAAATTGGTATATTTAATGAACAAAATTATATTTCAAAGAAGATTCACAACTTTTTAACAATTTAAGGTTATGTTGGCCTTTCAAATCGGAAATTTGTATTTCTACACAAGAACTCATAAGAATTCTAATTTAAAAAAATTAAAATTTTGTGTGCAATTGTAGGTCAAGCTAGCGTTTTGCAATGTAGATTTCAAACAAGAATATACAAGTTTTTAGGCCCCCTGAAACAGAAAAAATTTATTTTACGTCGGTGTCTATCTGTCTGTTGTCGTTGTCGTCGTTGACATTGTCGCCTGTAAACACAATAACTGTCGACACAATTATCGTATTGAATTGCGCTTTGGCACACTTTTTAAGGGTGTAAAAGAAAGAGAGAGTTGCTAGCCAGCCATTTTAGATCAAAATTCAAAAAGTTAGAGCATTTTCAAAAATTTGTAGACCACATTTTTGAAGATTCAAAAATTCAATGTTCGGCTTTTCGTAGTACGTAAAAAGATGACCAATTCATTTTTATGACTTGTTTTAATAAAAAAAAAATTACTAGAGTTATAGCGTTTACAAAATTTAAAAAAGCAAAATAAAATAAAAATTGGAAGCCAAACAACGCACGGTGTGAAAGAACTCGAAACGAAAAAAACGTGTTTTTTTCAAATCCCTACCAGATTATTATAACAGCTTTTTGAATTTTGTTGAAAAAGCAAAAAATGAAATTTTTACATTCTTATCAATGAGGAGGTATTGGTCTTGTGTGAAAAATGACTTTTGCGTATTCTATTAAATGTCGACGTTTTAAGGCCCCCTGAGTCAGAAAAAATGGTTTTTACGTCGGTGTCTATTTGTTGTTGTCGTTGTCGACTGTAAACACGATAAGTATCGACATAATTATCGTATTAAATTGCGCTTTGGCACACATTTTAAGGGTGCAGAAAGAATGGCGAGTTTGTTAGCCAGCCATTTTGAATCGAAACTCAAAAAGTTAGAGCATTTTCGAAAAATTTTTAGACCACTTTTTTCAAGATATAAAAATTAAATGTACGGCTTTTTATAGTACGTTAAAAGATGACCAATTTATTTCTATGACTGTTTTTGATAAAATAAAAATTACCAGAGTTATAGCGTTTAAAAAATTCAAAAAAGCAAACTCAAATGAAAATTTGAAGCCAAACAACGCACGGTGCAAAAAATCTCGAAAGGAGAAAAAAATTTTCTTTTTAAAATCCCTACCAGATTATCAGAACAGCTTTTTAAATTTTTGCTGAAAAATCGAAAATTGCAATTTTTACATTCTCATCAATAAGAAGGTATTGGACTTATGTGAAAAATTATTTTTTCGGATTCCATTAAATGTCGACGTTTTAAGGCCCCTTGAGTCAGAAAAAATGGTTTTTACTTCGGTGTCTGTCTGTTGTCGTTCTCGTCGTTGTCGCTGCTGTCGTTGTAGTTGTCGTTGCCATCGTTGTAGTTGTCGTCTGTGAACACGATAACGTTAGCCAGCCATTTTGGATGAAAACTCAAATAGTTAGAGCGTTTTCCAAAATTTTTAGACCACTGTTTTTCAAGATTCAAAAAGTCAATGTATGGCTTCTCATAGTACGTTTAAAGATAACCAATTTATTTTAATGACTTTTTGTAATAAAATAGAAATTACCAGAGTTACAGCGCTGACAAGATTAAAAAAAACAAATTAAATGAAAATTTTAAGCCAAATAACGCACGGTGTGAAGAAAATCGAAAGAAGGAACAAGTCTCACTTTAAAATCCCTACAAAAGTGTCATAACAGCTTTTTGAATTTTGTTCAACATTCGAAAATTGAAAATTTTCATCCCACAAATAATAAAAAATCAAAAATTCTACTTTGCGGATAAACTATGCAAGACACAAAAAAAGATGACAAAATAAGATGCATGCGCTTAAAAAAGAGCTAGAAATTTGTTATAAATAATTTTTTAATAGAATGCGTAGTTTTTGTTTTATTCGTGAAAAACAGCATTAAAAAAAAAAATTTTTTTTTGGACAAACGACACATAATACAAAAATAGTAATGAGACAAAAGTTGTTTTCCTAAAAAGAAGCCATAAATTTTTCATCAATTATTTTTTTCAGGATGAGTATAAAAAATGCGTTCTATTAATAAAAAACATCAAAAATAAAAGAATTAAATTTTCCGCCAAGCAACACAAGCTACGAAGAAAAAATAATAAGACAAAAGTTGTTCGTGCAAAAAAGAGCTTCAAATTTGTTGAAAATTATTTTTTAATGGAACGCGTAGTTTTTGAGTTTTAATCATAAAATGAGATTAAAATTAAAAAATTAAATTTTTGGACAAACGGGACAAGCTATGAAAAAAATGAATAGACGATAGTTACTCCTTTTAAAAAAAAAACTACAAATTTTTCGTTGATAATAAATTTTTAGAAAGCATATTTTTTGTTTCAATCGCAAAAATAATAATAACAAAAAAAAATTAATTTTTTTAAAAACGACACAGATACGAAAAATACTAATTCACAAAAGTTTTTCACCCAAAAAGGATCTCCAAATTTTTTAAAAATAATTTTAAGACAGGATTAGTAGATTTTCTTTTAATTATAAAAAATAAGATAAAAAATAATTAAATGAAATTATTGGAGGAACGGAACAAAGGACGAATTAAAATGAAAAGACAAAACAGTTCTTCAATTAAAAATATCTACAAATTTGTTATTGTTTATAAAAATATACTAAAAATGAAAAAATTAATTCTTTAAAAAAAGAATACAAGCCAGAATAACATTTTATTTAACAAAATTTTTCGCCTAAATTATATCTACAAATTCTCTTAAAACCACTTTACGCTAAGATGGGGATGTTTGGTTTAAATCTTAATAAATAAAATATAAAATAAACAAATTAAATTTTAGGAGAAACGACACAAGCTGCAAGAATATGTTTAATAATAAAATTGCTTTTTTATAGGATGCGTACTTTTTAAAATTACAAAAACAAATCAACGAAAAGACGTATGTTACAATACCAATGCATGTTATGAATTGTAATAATATAAATATATGGAAAAAATACATTTCTCTGAGTAGCTAGAATTATAATTTAATGCAAAATAAGAAACAAATATGAAAGTCATCATGATAAGTGAAATTTGTTCTGTATTTTGCAATATGTGAATAATCAATCACAGGCCGAGGTACAGAAATGTAATATACATTTGATATAATAGATTTGAACTCAATGTATAAAGATTCGCACTTTGAAAAAAATTGAGTACGAAGCACGAAATACGTGATGAGAATGGGTTCGTTAAAGCCGAAGGAGCTTTAACAGAAGAGAATTTACAATAACGAAACGACAGTTGTTGATGCTTTGACCTTCAAGTTTAAAAGGTCTGTGTGCAAATGTAGGGGAAATACAAAGATCGAACGCGTAGCGCGAGGTAAATTCATTATCGAGCGCGAAGCGCGAGATACATACATCATCGAGCGCGAAGCGCGAGAACCACAGTCGCACGCCCTAGTCGAGCTCAAACTTGCGAGCGAAGCGAGAGGCGCGCTTAGCACGCGATGAGAATGTGCCCGCGCAGCGGGCAGATCTTTTTTCGTTGGTGGTTATTAGATATTAAGAAAATTAGATTCTGAGGAATATTTACATTTTTTCAACAACTTTAGGTCATGTTGGCGGGCTTAGCCTAAAATTGGTACTCATAAAGAAAAATCTTTAGCATTAGATCTAATGATTTTTGTAAAAAATAATAAAATATACAAGCTGAAAGAATTTCAGTTTACTATGTTAGTATTTTTTGTTAGAAATTAAAATATTAATTCAAAATCATTTTATTTTAAAGGCCGTGCGCTTGCCTAAACATGCACCGCTAGCAGTAGGGGAACCTCCACAATACGCACAGAGCGGTTGCGTCACGGGAAATTCAAAATCACGAGCGATACAAATAATTATGCGTCTGCGTTCGCAGCGATGCCATATGACACCCAGGGGCGCTGACGAGTTAATAGAAAACTGGTATTTTATAACAAAAATCCTCATAATTTGAACATGAATTAGAATTTTTTAATAATTTTATATTATGTTAGTCTTTTTCGTCAAAAAAATTGAATTTTCTTTATTCAAAAATAAAATAAAATTGAAAGTATAAGAAAATTGTAAAGTTTATTCTTAAAAATTTCAAGTTTAACCTTTGAAAATGAAACTGGAGAAAAATGATGGAAATTAAAAATACCACATTGAACTGGAAGAATACGACGATTTGATTGTTTGTTTATTGCACAAAAACATTATATATTGATTCTGAAGTAAGGTTATCAATTTTCATCAATTACTGCAAAACATGCTGTCCTTGCTTTCATTTCCTATTATTTAAGATAATAATAGATACTGTAAAACACACAACATTTGTTTTAATATTAATTGAAAAATTACGTGGGGTGGAAAAAAAATAATAGCGAGCGTTTATGTTTTATAGTTTTTATATTAATTCTATATAAATTTCATTTAAAAAGTTAATTGGGAAGGAATGTTACCTACGTGGTATGCAACGAAGTTTTCGACAAATGTATGTTGATCACGTATTCACGGTTGTTTCATTGTGATAAGGTCCCATTGCGAACCATTATACTGAACTTGAATGTTCTCGGGTATTATTAGATTTAACAAAAGAGGTATCTCAAATCTTTGAATACGAAGTAAGTACATTTTCCGAGTGTGGTACAAATTTAGATGCAAGCCGAGACGTAAACGCACAAACAAATCTCACGACATTCCTGACAATAAAAATAATGTAATTTTTCATGTATGTCTTCTAACAAAGAGTAACCACATTCATCTTTTTATAGTTTAAAAAAAATTGTTGTTGGTCTCTTAATATATTTTTGCTTAAGCAGATTCTAAAAAATGAAAAATCGCAAAGAAAAAAAAAATATTGGCCAACTTTTTGACAAAAGGAAATAATTTTAGAGCTAAGGCATACAAATTAAAAAAATTTAAAGGTAATTTATAGTTTCAGTATTTTATAAATTTTAGTAACAATTTTCCGCACACTTCTGTTTTTCAAAGCCGCAAATATTGCTAAGGTATAATTATAGTGCATATAAAAGTGAAGTGTCTCGTCGTCCCGAAATTCAGGATAATTAGTCCAATATTTTTCATAAGCATGGCTAGTCGTCCCAAAAATTCAGGACGACTAGACACAGACATATAAAAGAGTAAAAATTAAAAAAAATGTGTTTTTTTGTTTAAAAGAGATACTGTAGAAACGTGAGCACATAGTGCTATAAAAGAGATCTTAGAGAAAAATAAATGATACGAGAGTCTTTACTTTCAATTCTCTGTTATTTATAAGGCAAAGAAAATACAAATTTTAACCTTATAAAGAGAATTGCAAAATATCTATAAATTAAATGAAAAATTACATTACAAAAAGTATTGCATTTAATTTATTTACTTCATAAAAATATAGATTTTTCTTCATTGGAAAGGACTTGCTCCGTTTTTCTAAAGTTGGTTGACCTACTGAAAATATTATCTAAATAAAAATCCAAAAAGTTAAATTCCAGAAGAAGAACAAGTTAAAATTCCTGATCTGAAAAATTCTCGGATAATTTAATCAATTTTATAATTGCTTAGATAAAAGCCAAATAAATAACATAATAAATATTAAAAAGAAATTTAAGTAAACAAAAATAAAAAATCAAATAGAAAATAAATTTATTGAATAAAAGTAAGAAACGACTGCAAAATTCAAAAAGTAAAACTTCCGACATTTTAAAATTCCAGAAAAAAAATTCAAAGTAAAATATTCCCGAAGCTAAAATATTGGCTGAATTAGAACAATTATAAATTCTGTTCAATAACAAATCAGTAATAAAATGATAAGTAAAATAAAAGGCAAGTTTGTAGGCTCATCGAAAATGTTTGTGTTACGCTCACCGAATTTCGGTGAACCTAGACACGCCCTGGGACAAAATATTTTTACTTGAGGAATATATTTTTTATTTGAATTATAATTTAATTATTATCAAAACAATATTTTAAAAAAATAATTTGAGTGTCGGATATCTGAGAAGTCGGCAATTTTATTTTGGGAATTTTCTATAATCGGAAATTTTAAAATTAGGTAATATAATCTGTTTAAAATTTTCCTGTACTGAGAATTTTATTTTTTGGTACTTTTTTCCAAAGTCTTTTAGAGATCCCTTAAAATCCAGCTTGAAATGTTTGGAAACCCCACAAAATTATTTGAAATCCCTTAAAGTTTTCGAAATATCTTAAGATTTTATAAATAATTTAAAATCCCATAAAATCTTTTGAAATTCCGTAATATCTTTGAAATAATTGAAGATCCTATAAAATTTATTGAATATTGTAAAATTCTTGGAAATCTTTTGAAGCCATTTGAAATTCCTTGAATATTCAATTAAGTTTTTTAAAGAAAAGTTCAAATATCTAAAAATATTTGGAATCCCTCGAAATTTTTTTAATCTTTAGAGATTCAATTTTTTAAAATACTTGAAAATTCCGTGAAATTTAATGTAATTTAATTTATTTTCTAAAGTTCTCTAAAAATCCCTTAAAATAAAGCTTTAAATTGTTGGAAATAGTAGAAAATTCTCTGGAATCCCATAAAGTTTTTTTGAATCTCTTGAAATTCTTTGGAACCTATTTAAAGAGCTTAAGATTTTAAAAATATTTTCAAATCCCATGAATCCTTTTAATTGAATGGTGCACGGAGAGAAATCGCGAGATCTGAGTTCACGGAAAAGCGTGCTTATAGAGCTAGAATTTTTACGTGAAATAAGGACACAGAGTTCAAGATATGAATTCTCAAAAACCGTAAAATAAAAT